>CM075809.1:3641631-3719816 GCA_037975025.1 Excoecaria agallocha
AAAGTGAACAAATGTGTATTTTGTATTAATATTATTCCAAAAAGAAAATACATAAAGCATTATGAACTAATGGCTGTAGTTTCAGCATAATTTGAGTAAAAAAACTTAAAATTAGATCATTTTGATTTCTAAGGTTACATGACATATATGCCTACAAAATTGTAGAGGAACTTGGCATTGAAATTGCCTTTAAGACATCCAAATAATTAATTGAATTTTCTATAAGCTGTTAATTTCGGTTCTAAAATAGGTTGAAGTAAAAATGATGTATCTTTGTGTATATTGCTCAGAATGCTATGAGGTCAAATCATATGAAAAATAGACTTACAAATGAATATTTTTTTATAAAGGAAGCTTTGTTTAATTATGTCTGTATGAAGTTTTAATGTTAGCTTGAAATTCATGAAAATTGGTTGCACTATTAAGGAACAGATTGTTGTATTTTGGACATAAATCTTAGTAGGGGAATCAAAATGCTATGCTATAAAATTATGGGTAAATTAGACACCTAGGATAAGGACTTTGTTGAAGAAAAGTTAGGCTGGTTCATTCCCCAATTTATTCTAAAAATTTTACAAGTGGTTATAATAATTATTTTCAAATTTATGAATAGCCAATGGTGTTTCTTGAATATTTTTAATTATAGATGTGATATTGTAACAAATTTTGATGTTTTAGAAATTGTACATATAGGGGAACAAAATTATAGAAGCCCAAATGGCCTAAAAATAACATTTGTTGGGCCAAAAAGGTTACCTAAGTTGGATCCAGAATGCTGCCCCTATGCAGATTTGTGTAGGAAAAATTTTTATTTGTTTTCTATATTTGCTTTAAATATAGTTATGTTAAATATGTATTTATATGATAACACATTGGATTGGATATAGCATGTTATTTGATTATTGATAAAATTCCCTAAATATATATACATATATACATGTTCACATATGTATTTAAGTAAAGATTGCTGACAATTATATCAAATATGCATATGTGATTGAAATTAAATAATTGCTTGTTATATGCAAAATTATTTATATGTATGTAATCCTATGAAGAGTAAATGTGTATTTCAACATGCACTTATACTATGAAATAA
The DNA here is from genome assembly GCA_037975025.1 of Excoecaria agallocha. Taxonomy (NCBI): domain Eukaryota; kingdom Viridiplantae; phylum Streptophyta; class Magnoliopsida; order Malpighiales; family Euphorbiaceae; genus Excoecaria; species Excoecaria agallocha. Next base: position 3,642,731 of record CM075809.1, read on the forward strand.
AGAAATACATTAGTATGATCATGTTCACATATAGTGCCTTATTGATAACTTGTTAAAGTACATAATGTGATGACATATGCTTAATAGTAAGTATTTGTCTTGTTATATGTATATATATATATATATATATATATATATATATATATATATATATATATATATATATATATATATATATATATATATATATATATATATATATATACACACTTGTGATTATGAATCTTTTTACATGATCAAATCCATATGATGTGCTATAGTGCAAAGTTCTTATAACAAGGCATGTTTTATGATGAACACTTGAACATGTACGACACATTACATGATTGTTATAGTATGATCATGTTAATATGTGAAATCTGATGATAGCATTATTAATAAAGTATGTGAAGCATTATAGGAACCTTGGATACATAATTATACTATGGCAATAGTATGTCTATTTTATGGTTATACATGTGCAAATTGACTAGTTTAGTGCAAGCATGATATATGAAAAGAAAATTAAATAGAGTATTGCCTGAAATTAGAGTTCAATTGTGGATAGATAGGCACCTATAGGGACGTTGCAGCTGCCACCATTGACCGTTTTAGGTCTAAAGTATAGTTTATCCTATTGGATCATGCACAGCCCCATTTGGGTTGTTAATTGACCCTGTTTGGGTCCATTTGACCGATCCACCATACAGTTGACCTCGTTTGGATCTATAGTTTTGATATATATATCCTCGGGTATCCACTGATCCCATTATCCACCTTTCGAACTTAGGCAGGCTAAACTATAAGTACAGGGTAGACATTAAAGTATAAAGTACAAAGCAAGCATCATATAAGAGGTATGGATATTGCTTGATTACATGTCTGACATGATTTGCTTGTATTATTTCATAAGTTTAAATAAATAGAGGTTACCAAGTAACACATAATATGTATGCTATTTATAGTTGGTTCTAAATATTTGAAATTACTTAAATGAGTTAAATGCATGAAGAATTCTCAATCAGTATACAATACAAGCATGCTAAGTTAACTGTTAAGCTTTTCAAATGCTTTTATTGTTTACTACGTGTGGTTGTTAGATTTGTCAAGATTTTATAATCCATTGATTACATGTTAAATAAATGTAAATATATAAAGTGTGCTGAGTGTAATTACTGATGAAGCAATGGTAATATCGAAATGCTTTAAAAGTTGAAAAATATACAAGGTAAAGATATAATAGTTTAATAAAAATAGTAAGTATTCAAACGAATGAGAATGCATCTTATGCATGGAATATATTACACATATGTATAAGGAATATAATTTATCTGAATATAGTACCATATTTCTAAGATAGATAAGTATATCAAAGTGATAACTAAAATAAAAATGTGGGAACTCATAAAGTATAGATGTAGTATATATAAATATCTGTAAATAAGTGATAGAAATATGGCATAGTTATTAAAATGTTTGGCAATTGATATTAATACATGAATAATATAGTCATCAATGTTTGACAACCAATAATTCAAAGTAATTGGTCAAGAGTAACATATAGAAATCCTGAAAGTAAGATTGACGTATAGGATTCAAAGTAATAGATGAATAATGATAAAGGTAATAAATTGATAAGCAAAGGAAATATCAATAGGCATTGATATTGGTTATAAGTATAGCAAAAGAGAATATAATTATGGAAGATTATTGTGAATATTGTTTTTAATGACTGGTTTATTTTCTTTAAGATGTGTATATATGGGTTTTCATCTTGACAACCTTTAAAAGGGGTCATCCACTTTTTTCCCACTAAGCTCTATAGCTTAGCACGGGTGTTTTATCCATGTAGATTGCAAGTAAGGACTTTTTCCTGGGATGATATCTACAATAGGATGGCCAACACAAGAGAGAGATTGAAAGTATAGTCTACTATTGAATGCATTTTGATTACAAGATTCTTATTTACTTTGACAAGGATGTGATAGACAGATGATTAATAGATGTAAATATTGTATTTTTTAAAAATACTCTTAAGTATGTAGTAAAGTATTAATAGCATAGTTTATATGTCGGATTTATGTTTGAAGTTTGACAAAGAAAAAATACTTCGAGCATTAAACCTGGCAATCATGCTTAATGATACAGGATATAGTGTTTACAACTATATAGAGGATAAGGGTGTTACAGAGGCCCACTGCCAATATAATATGAACATATTGGGTCTCACACATAGAATGTAATGAATGGACTAAGGGTTAATTCGGGCATTTCGAATTTTATTTTGTGATAAATTAAAATTCAAAATAAACAAAAACAAAATAATAATAATAATAATAATATTTAAGATTAATATTATCATTCTTATTTTAAATAAGAAACTAAGTATTTCTTATTTTAATAAGAAAAGTGGGCCTGAAGTTTTCTCTCTCTAAATTACAATTAGGTCAACTATATATATATATATATATATATATATATATATATATATATATAGTGATGTATGTGTTAAACCCTAATAAAGCATAAAAGGTGAGTGGTAGCCGTCACTTAAGAGAGATAAAAAAGAAAATCATTTTTCTTTTGTAACCTTAGGAAAGAGAGAAAAAACCCCTAGCCGCAAAGTAGGGGAGCTAACACCCCGGGCAATTCTCTTCATTACATTTTTTTATGAGTATTGATAAAGGGTGTCATTTCACATGAGGTCGCACCTGCAATTCGATTTATTTGCTCTTCGAAAGGTTGGGAATCGTTACACTTCTATTTCTATTAAATCAATTGTATCGCTTGGATCTGTGGTGGGTTTCTAGTTTTCCGCTGTAAATTTTATTTACTATTTTGAAACCCAACAAAGAGCACAGGGTCAAGAACATCAGATCTATTGGTTGCCATGATCATTTTAACCTGCAGTAGAAAAATCGATGATATTATATTTTTACATGTCATTGTAATAGTTTAGGTCGCATGAAGAACTCAATTATTGAAGAACACATTAGCATATGAATAAACATAAATAAAAGAGTGTGAGGGAGAGACAGAAGAGAAGCAAGCAAGAAAAAAGTCACATTAGTTGCAGTTATAAGGGGGTCCTTATTGGAACCTTGTTTAGCAATGCCAACTCCACGCATGTCAATGTGAAGATTGTAAATGGCAAAAGAAAGTATTAAACCCATTCCAAAATATAATTCTTTATAAAGAAAAAGAAATCAAATGCTTGCATGTGCATGAATCTACAGTCTGTACATTTAAAGTACCTTGCCAAGCTGATCAAAACCATCCAACTGATTAAGTAACTCCATTAGAGTTTTTTGAATTTCTCGATCTGCACTTGTCCCCCTACTAAAATGGCATCAATCTCATCTATGAAAATGATTCAAGGCTAGAAAAACAAAATTATATACATCATAAACCTCTAAGGGAAAACAAAATCCAAAAACTGTAGATTCTTACTTGGTGATCACAAGCATATCCAAACATTTCTCATATCAACCTAGCACTTTCTCCAATGTATTTTTCAATGATAGCACTTGAAATAACCTTTATCCAGAGAAAAAGAAAAAATGTGACCAAGAGAAAATTGCAAATAAAAGAGTAGAGTTAAGGCTTAAAAGGAAGAAAATATTTGACCTTTAAAAATTTTGCATCTATGTTGATTGCAATAGCCCTAGCTAACAACGTCTTCCCAGTGCTAGGTGGTCTATAAAGAAGAGCATCCTGCATAGATTGGAAAAAATATTTTGAGAAGAAAATTAACTAACTTCATCAAAATGCAAAAATGACTGCTGCTAAGTTATATACTAAATAAAGTAAACAAATTTGAAAGAAACAAAAAGCCATAAAATCACCTTGGGCAGTTTAATGCCCACTCAAAGGAAAAGTTTAGGGTTCATGAGAGGTCGCTCAATGGACTCTCTCAATTTTCTAATTTGGTTGGAAAAACCACCAGTAGCACCCTTAACATATTCTTAGCTACAACACTTTAACCTGTACCATTAAACGTTCTTTTCCATTAATTAAATCATTAACCATACTATACAAAGATCTTATAAGACAACTTAAAGCATGGTATTAGAAACTTAAGTATTAAAACTTTACTTACAAGAGAGTCTCTTAAACCATTATAGTATTTAGATTTATTAAGTATTTTTACTTTATAAAGTTCCCAATGCAAATTACAAACTTCAAAGCCAAAAGAAATCAAACAAAAGACTAATTACTTTAATATCTTCTAAGACTTATGTTAGCAATCCCCTACATATCTCAAACTTGAGAAGAAGAAGTCCTACCCTTGCAACCTACACGGATAAAACACCCATGCTAAGCTATAAATCTTAGTGGGAAACATAAAGCATGATGAACGACCACTTATAGTGATTGTTAACAAGCACTCAACATGTACCACAGTTAATCCATATGATTTAATATTAGAGATACAATTCAAAGAAATGAGATGAAAATAAACATCTATATCAACATGTTAAAATCATGTGATTTATTGATAAAGATTTGACATTGTTGTTGTGCATTCATAATGCAAAATCATACAAATGAAAATATCTTAGACCAATACATCGATCATTTAAAATAAAAGGATTATTATCACTCTTGTCAAGATATAGAACCAATACTTTAAAATTCTTATCTACTACTTCTTCACTTATTAACAATCAAATTTGTTAACATACAAATGATTAGCTATCATCACCTATTATAAATCTTATATTTCAATCTCAATGGGTATTAAGATACATTTACATCTTTGTTAATTACAACTTTAATCTATTTGCCCCTTCTATGTTTCTACCTAGTGTATGATTATTTTATTACTTAAGTCTTTACTATCATTCATAATGTTATTCCCGTTTCTACAAACTAAGTGTATCATAGTAACATGTATACTATTCAAGCATATCAATTATGCATCCATTGCCTGATTAATCTTATGTAGAAAAGGTCACTCATGTCACTCATCCATAACAATCAAGCACAAATTCATATTTATAAAACTTGTCATCAAAATATAAGAAACATTATACATCAAAGATTACGTGTAGAATGTTAAATTCCTATGTCCTTATATTACATGCAAGTTCTGTAAAGACTACTCTATACCTTCCTGGACAATCCTGCCATACACATGCTATCATACATATATCATTTTGTATGCAATCGCTCACACATAAAATTCCCTTACATAATTATCACATTGGTTAGTATGTCTTTTAATTAATTTGTCAAATTGGATAAAATCATGCAAAAGGACTATTTACTATAGTGTGCTTTACAACTATTTATGTTTTACAAACCATTTTACTTAGTAAAAAATGAGAATATACAAAAGTAAAAGCAAAAAGACGACTTATTCATACTTAACTCTTCCTAGTGTTGCTTGATTGTTGCAGATCTTGCTCCTGACAAAGAGTCTAAACTTGGGTACCTACACGGATAAAACCCGTACTAAGCTAAATAGCTTAGTGGGGAATATTTATAGTGTGAACAACTACTCACAGTGATCATTCCCAAACACACACAAACATGCAATCACGTAAAACATGCATATATTTTCACTACAATAATTGTATAATCAATAACAAGAGAAATAGGCTATTATATTACTTATAGTCCAATGATAAACTTGTATAACATATTATTATTTAACAATTTATTTACAATTCTCTTCTTTTCTATGAAAGCCTACCTAAGTTCTGTGAGTATGAATAATAGGAACTGTGGATACCCGGAGGCATTAGTCATATGAATACCCAAAGGTATAAAATCTTATAGATATCCAAAGATATCAAATCTGTGGACCCAATTGGGTTGAACTATAGTCCCAATGGGATGACTATAGACCCAAATGGGATCAAACCTATGGCAGCTGCAATCTATCCTTATAGGCATGCCTATATATCCATAACCAAGTTCTATATGCAGGCTTTAAGCTATTTTCACATGTTTCTATATTTCAAGAGTAATTCATTTCAATATAAACGTATACAAGTATAACTATTCATGATGATTACAATTGTATTATTTGACCATATATGCATATTTGAGAATATACATGTTAATATCATATGTGTATCACATCTTCACATACCTTAACCTTAAATTTTCATGTGTATAATCACAATTACATGCATATAAGTTTTCCATGCATTTCATATCATGTCTTAGCTCAAATAATTATGCTCAAGGTGCTCAAAATGTGTTTAGAAGTGTTTGGGTAAGTTTCAGTATCTATTAGGGCCTAAAAATCATGAACAAGTTGTAACAAAGGAAGCATTCGGTTGAGAAAAATTGGTCTGGATCGTGTGCAATGATCGAAAAGGGGTACAGAGGGGTTCACTCGGCTGAGACCAATAGGTCTTGGCCGAGTTCCCTAATCTAGCCTATGAATTCTACATACAATTTCACTAACTCAAATTGCACTTCAATTTGGACCCAGGAAACGACATTTTGAGGCCAAGAGTTCTAGACAAAATTGTTCTCCTGTATTTCTAGTTTCTAAAACGTTAAAAATCACTTCATTTGGCCTTCTCAATCTCAAGATATTCACTAAATAATATGGACTGGTCCTAATGATAGGGTAGCAGACCTTATCTGGATTGAAGCTAACTTTTCTCTATCATAGAGGACGAACCAAATGTTGATGTCTTCTTATGACACTTGGGTATATGAGTTTGTTTTCTATTCCAACTGGAATTACTTAATTTAGAGTTCCTAAACTCCAAATATAGGCAAAAAAGTCCTGATAGGTCTGGAAAACCCAAATACAGCTTTTTGCTAGAAGAGGGTTTACCACCATATTTTCGATTCCTATGCCAAATCAACCCTTAAATTCATATATCCTTCCATTAATAATCCCAATTTAATACTTATAAAGCCTAACATAAAGCAAGCACTTATAAGAATGGCAAGAAGTTCCCATGCCTTTATGTAACTATTCCTCTTTTAAGTTCCTCCTCCTACCTTTCTTTATCTTTGCTAGATTGACCTTCTATGTAAAGTGAATTCACATGATATAAATGATCCACAAAATCCATATAATTGATTATCACTTCACAAAATTAAAGAAGAAGAGATGAAGGAGTTGTTACCCTAAATATAGTAACCTCTAAATTCTCTCTCCACAAGTAAAAATGAAAGTTGGCTTTTTAAGGGTTTCTTGAGAGTTAGTTGAGAGAAAAATGGGTGCCTTCTGATCCATGAAGTGGTCGGCCCCCATCTCCTCTTTTAACCTTTGATTTCTAACTTTCTTAGGAAGATTTTAGGGAGAATAGGTGGCTTGCTCCTATTGGCTCCAACTTGACTTTTTTCAATTTTGCCCATAATTCTTTAAATTTATGTTTTTGCCCCTAAACTTTCTCTTTTCATTTTCAATTAGGTTCCTTGATTAACGTATAACCCATAATTAATCACATGTATGGCTTAAATTGAAATAACCATTTTACCCCTTATCAAATAAAGGTAATTACCTTTATATCCCAACTTATAGTTCACTAACTATACACTCACAGTGATCTTGTTGCACATGCATATTCTCCCAAGGCCTAAATAGGGGCCTCACAAGCTCACTTACTACTATATTAATCTATATACTATACATTTATTCACAATAAGATCATACACAACTCAGACAAGAATTGTCATTTTCCCATTTTCTTTAGCTTTGAATGATGCATATTCTTTACTTTTTATCAAGACTACATTATCTATAGAAGTGGATAAAGGGTTAAAATATAATAGTGGTACCCAAAGGTACAAAACTGTTTGATTATAACAGTGGCACCCGAAGGTATGAAACTATTTTATTATAATAGTGGTACCTGAAGGTACGAATAAGATACCCAAAGGTATGAAGAAGATACCCGAAGGTATTAAATGGTAGCCCCTTATAGGGATGAAACTGTATGGTAGACCAATCAAGAGGACCCAAACAGGGTTGTTTATGATCCAAATGGACCATATCTGAATAATATGACCCAAATAGGGTTGAGTTGGACTATACTTTATGACCCAAATGAGTTTAACTCTACTTTATCTTTCAAGCAAACCCAAACAAGGTCAAAACTATACTCTAGCAGCTACAAGTTACCCTTATAGGCATGCCTATCTACCTAGAACCTAGACACAGTCACAGGTAATATAATCTATTTACTTTATCTTTACTTTATTCAATCATATTCATATATGCACATGTATACTCTTATGTAAATATGAATAATGTAATCATATACATGTTTATGTTTAACTTTCTGTAAACATGTGATCATGCGTACTGTTGGGTATTGCTATTCTACACTTTACTCGTTTCTCATCATATGCATATAGATGTTCATATATATATATATATATATATATATATATATTCATGTTTAACTATGAGCATGATACCATATACACGTACATATATAAATTTTTCAATAAACATATTATCTTGACCACAATTAAGTATTACTATTTTGTACTTGTAATCCTATTAAATCATGTAATTACTTCACATATGTATTATAATGATACATAAAATCATGCTTTATTGATTTGTTTTTTAATCAACGATGTGTACAAACATGTTCATCACATAATCACCTTTGAAATATACTTTATAATCATATCTTCTTAACTGCATGCTTTTGTGCTCATATATGCACATACATGCTTTACTATCCCTTTTTGTGTGATATTTTCATCACACTATAATCTTGTGAAATCATTACAAATGCATGTAATTAATTACAATTACACTCAAGTAAGTAATCAATGGATATCTATACAATCTTTAGTGTATATACTTGTATATACCGTCTCATAAAAATGCCATCATATATTTTGTTATATTACCTATAATCAAATATAATTCCATGTATTCATGTACTTAAGCATGCTCACATTTGGCAGGACATTTGCATAGATATACTATTTCAATCAAGTAATATCCTTGTGACTATACTATTGGTATACTAACATATAAACATATATATAATACCATACGATATCAAAAGATACATATACGTGCTTTTACTATACATGTATCACAATCTCTAGTATGTAAACAAATATATATATATATATATATATATATATATACATGTATATATATATATATACATGTATATAATCATGCAAATGACATACCATATCTAGAGCATAAGCATGTATGCATGGCTTATAGCATAATTCGATCAATTTGCTTATGTATGTAATCAATGTAAAGTTATACCATCTCTAGTGTATATACTTGTATACATAGTCTTATTTAACAAAGCGACCATATACTTTACTAAATTATTTATAATTAATGTATTTCCATGTAATCATGCCTCATCATATATTCATGTGATATCAAAAAGACATATAGTCCCTAATACATAGACATGTATTCTCATTTTCATATAACAAAATGATTAACTTGTACATGATGAATTTATATCCTAGTAGTCATACAAAATATACTTTGACATTTTTAACTTATAAACATGTCATATAAATATAACATATAAGTATGTTTATATAATATCAATGAGTTGAATAATAACATACCATTATCATAAATATTGTTCAACAAGTAGTCATGCTTACAAGCTTACAATATGATATTGTTTAATATACTCATGACTTATCTCTCTCAATGTGTTACTTTTCCATTATAGATGTGCTTAAAATACTTAAGATCACTTTTGTATATAGTAAAAATGATGTTCTAAAGATGCTTAAATTTATTTAAATACATAAGAATATTCCGAAAATGAATACCAAAAATGGTGATAAATTCGTACAACAATCCTCCATAGAGATAAATTTTTAAGCTTATATTTAAAGCTATTTCTGACCTAACCAAAGCCATTTCTAGCAAAAATGATCTTCTATAAACAAGATCCTACATGTTTCTAGTTTTAGGAACATTAAAAATCATTGCAATAACATTTCTATAACTCAAGATGATTAGAAATTATTGATGACTATTCATTGTGATAGGCAGCATATGATTCCAAATTTCAACCTATATTTAGACAGGTCTAGAACTATAAATAGACTTTGTTTTCTTCATAAAAAATGTATATATAAGAGTTTATTTTATAATCCAACTAGAATTACCTAATTATTGTTTTTACATTTCAAGAAATTACTAAAAAATAAGGACTACTCTTGGAAATAATGCTACCAATAGTTTTGGATTCAAGTCATTTTTTGACATATTTAGAAATATAACCAAATCAAGATTTAGTCATATAAATTGTAGATATATAAGTCTAGTTTAACCAAAATAGGATTCATATAATTTTGACCTCTATAACAAGAGATACAGTCAAATTACTAAAATATGTTCTTATTCTCTAAACAGTAGCTCACTGTACCGCATTCAGTTTTTATTATCACTTAGAAAATTCATAGTATAAAATAGGTATAGAATTTTGACAAGATTCCTTCATGAAATTTGAGCTCATATAAATCTATTTTAACTATAATTTAGTCTCAAAGGGGTTTTACTTATCTACAAAAAGTAATAGCAAAAATACAGCAATATTATTATAACAACTCTGCAGCAGCTCAAAGTGAACTTCAAGTTAGATTTAGGGGCACATAGAGGCAGAATCAAGGAGGGGTTCCTCAATAAAATTTTAGCTCTAAATATTAGGAAGAATTACCTACAAGATTCAAGTCAATTGAAGGTCTATAGCTCAAGATATTCTAAAATTACAGAAGCTAGTTTCAGCAATTCTTTACATGCATTGCTTCTTTTTACAAGTACTATCTTAAATATTTGACTTCATTCTTTTTGGTTTATTAACTCATGCCATAATCCACATCTTTAAAGAAATTTCTATCTTGAAATATATTAAAAACAACAACAAGACACACATTCCCATGCCTTAGCTGAATCACCATCGAGCTACAATCTTTAGCTACCTCTTTGTGTTTCTTTTTCTTCTTAGCTTCCTCCTCTATAATTCATGTTTTCATACCATCATGTATCAAAATTTTGGCATTCATTCTCCCAAGGAAAGCCATCCGAAAGATAGAATGAGAAAAAAAAGAGATAAATTAAAGTCTTGAATCTATACCTTGATGGTTCCACTAAAAACTTCTAAATCATCCACATGCAAGAGAGTTTATCTTAAAGAATTAAAAGGACTAAAGATGAAAGAGCTTGTAGAGAGAGATGATAGATAAGTGAGATATGAGAGATGAGAAAAATCTGAATTTGTTTCTTCTTTTCCTTACAAAATTTATCCTCCCCCTTACAAAACCCAAGAAAATGTTTTCTCTCTCCAACACGTAAGGTTTCTGTCACTTAAATAGAAGGGCAAAGTACCCCTATGCTCTCTCATCTATTTGCATGTTAGAAATGTATCCCCTTTTGTTTATTTCTTTCAAATTTGATGCCATGCTTAATTTCTTTTCATTTTATTGATTTGACCTACTAATATTTAATTATAATACAATAGACAACTTAACTAAAATTTCATTTTTAATTGCACACTAGTATAGAAAAATTTTAATTGATTCTCTAACCCTTCACCATATAAGACCATTAATCCACAAGATCTTAACTTATAATAATTCCTCTAATTATGCTTGATTTGACATTAATAACATGATAATGCTTTTAAATTCTACTGGGACTTATTTTAGGTCCTTACAATTCTCTTCCCCTTAAAGAATTTTGTCCTCGAAATTCATACCTATAACCTTTACTCATATACATCACTACTATTTATGTATTTCTATCTGTACTTCTGTATCTATCGCAATCAATCTTCATTCAATACTTTATATACTAACTTCCTTTGATTCTTTCTTTAACTCGATTTACTTTTTATATAACTCTATCTTCGAATAAAGGCAACCCTCATCATACTTGTTATATCATTACTATATTCAATATATATCCTATCAGTTTCCTTTTTCAATTGGGGACTCTACATGTAATATGATGCTATGTTATAACTGAATGATGCTTTCATGTATGCAAGAGAATGTATATGCATATTCTCATGTAAAGCACATGTTTTGTCCCATCTCAACTATGAAATGCTTTGTCAACTACCCATGCCTATTAAAGAATCACTGACAGGTATATAGAGCATCATAAATCAATGTCAATTTCTCCTCACAACAACATCACATATGGGAAGTCTTATCCACCATACATAAACTCTTTCTTATGTACTATATTAAAATAATCTCTATATACCCTATTAACACATTTGTACTATAGTTTAATTTTTAACCATATATCCATGCCATTCACTAATCCCAATAAATGTACTTTCATACATTCAGGTCATCCTCAAAACTTTCATCTTATCTAATATTCCAAAGTGTATATATGCATTCCTATTATTAGGATTCTATTTATACATATAGATAATCATCAAAAAGGAAAGGGTAAACACTGGAACCTTCTTCGATGACATATCGGATCATTTAACCTCAGTCCTACCAGTCTGTATCGATATGATTAATTCTATAAATTTTTCTCTTCTCACTATAATGTACCCCAATCTTGCCAGTCTGCATCGATATGATTAACTTTATAAATCTATCTTTTCTCGCTATAATTTACCTCTTCTATTGAGATACTTCTGAAACCTTTAAACTTCTTTTCACTGTATACTAATATGTCACTTTTCCTTTAATTTTTTTATCTTGCACTCTTATTTCTATTTCTTTTAGTCTCATATTTCCTTTCAATATCTCTTGATATCCTATAATCAAATAACTATCGTAAAATTCGAGTTAAGCTATGGTTCATATCTAGAAAACTTTCTACTTTTGAAACCGTTATCTCATCTCAAAATACAACAATGGCATCTAGAACACCTAAATTCAAAAGCCTAAAGCTGCATCTTTTCTTATCTTTTTTCCATATTCTAACAAATTAACCCACAATCAGTCTAATCATAGCAAAATAGGGATATCTGCATTAGCCAATACTCTAAAACTTCCTATGGTAACAATTTCCTAACTCCTATAGCCCAAAAATGACTAACGTATGCTCTGATACCACTAATTATACCAGCCTTAACTTATGCTTAGCTACAACACTTTAACATGTACCATTAAACATACTTTTCCATTAATTAAATCATTAACCATGCTATACAAAGATCTTATAAGACAACTTAAAACATGGTATTTGAAACTTAAGTATTAAAACTTTACTTACAAGAGAGTCTCTTAAAACATTAAAGTATTTAGATCTATTAAGTATCTTTACTTTAAAAAGTTCCCAACACAAATTACAAACTTCAAAGCCAAAAGAAATCAAACTAAAGACAAAATACTTTAATATCTTCAAAGACTTGTGTTGGCCATCACCTGTAAATTTCAAACCTGAGAAGAAAAAGTCCTATCCTTACAACCTATATGGATAAAACATCCATGCTAAGCTATAAAGCTTAGTGGGGAACATAAAGCATGATGAACGACCACTCATAGTGATCATTCATCATGTAGCACAGTTAATCCATGTGATTCAATATTAGAGATATAATTCCAAGAAATAAGATAAGAATCAAAATCTATATCAACATGTGAAAATCATGTGATTTATTGATAAAGATTAGACGTTGTTATTGTGCATTCATAACGCAAAATCATACAAATGAAAATATCTTAGACTAATAAATTGATCATTTAAAATAAAAGGATTACTATCACTCATGTCAAGATATAGAACTGATACTTAAAATTCTTATCTACTACTTCTTCATTTATTAACAATCAAATTTGTTAACATACAAATGATTAGTTGTCTTCACCTATTTTAAATCTTATATTTCAATCTTAATGGGTATTAAGATACATTTACATCTTTGTTAATTACAACTTTAATCTATTTGCACATTCTATGTTTCTACCTAACGTATGATTATTTTATTACTTAAGTGTTTACTATCATACATAAAGTTGTTCATGTTTCCACAAACTAAGTGTATCATAGTAACATGTCTACTATTCAAGCATATCAATTATGCATTCATTACCTAGTTAATCTTATATAGAAAAAGTCACTCATGTCACTCATCCATAACAACCAAGCACATATTTATATTCATAAAACTTGTCATCAAAATATTTTAAACATTATACATCAAAGATTACGTGTAGGATATTAAAGTCATGTGTCCTTATATAACATGCAATTTAACTTACTATTATATTACTTTATTTACTATACATTAATTCATAATAAGATCATATACAACTCAAGACAAGAATTGTCATGGTTCCATTTTCTTTAGCTTTGCATGATACATTTCTTTACTTTTTATCAATCCCGCACTATTCTATAAAAGTGGATAATAGTTTAAAATATAACGGTGGTACCCAAAGGTACAAATCTATTTGATTATAATAGTGGCACGCGAAGGTACAAAACTATTTGATTATAATGATGACCTATAAGTACGAAACTTTTTTATTATAATCGTTACACCCGAAGGTATGAATAAGATACCTAAGGTTATTTAACGATAGTCCCTTCTGAGGATGAAACTGTATGGTAGACCAGTTAAGTGGATCCAAACGGGGATGGGTATAACCCAAATAGGTTGTTTATCATCCAAACGGGACCATGTCTGTATAATATGACCCAAACGGGGTCGAGTTACACAGTACTTTATGACCCAAATGGGTTTAACTATACTTTAGATTTTAAGCAGACCCAAACGGGGTCAAAACTATACTATAGCAACTATAAGTTACCCTTATAGGCATGCCTATCTATCCAGAACCAAGACACAAATGTAGGAAATATAATCTATTTACTTTATTTAGTCATATTCATATATGCGCATGTATACTCTTATGTAACTATAAACAGTGTAATTATATGCATGCTCATATGTAATTTTCTATAAACATGTGATTATGTGCACTGTTGGGTATTGTTATTCTATACTTTAATCTTTTCTCATCATATGCATATAGATGTTCATACATATATATTATATTTAACTATGAGCATGATATCATATATACGCATATGTATAAATTTTTCTATAAACATATTATCTTGAGCACAATTAAGTATTACTATTTTGTACTTGTAATCCTATTAAATCATGTAACTATTTCTCATATGTATTATGATGATACATAACAATATGCTCTATTGAGTTTCTTTAATTAATGATGTGTATAAACATGTTCATAACTTAATTAACTTTGAAGTATACTTTATAATCATATTTACTTAATTGCATGCTTTTGTGATCATATATGTACATACATGCTTTACTATCCCTTTTTATGTGATATTTTCATCACATGATAATCTTGTGAAAGCTTTACATATGTACATAATTAATTACAATTACACTTAAGTAAGTAATCAATGGATATCTATACAATATTTAGTGTATACACTTATATATACCATCTTGTAAAAATTCCATCATATACTTTGTCATATTATCTACAATCAAATATACTTCCATGTATTCATGTACTTTAGCATGCTAACATTTGGCATCACATATGTATAGCCATACACGATTTCAATCAAGTAATATCTTTGTGACTATACTTTGGTATACTAACATATAAACATGTATATAATATCATATGGTATCAAAAGATATATATAGGTGCTTTTACTATACATATATCACAATCTCTTGTATGTAATATATATATATATATATATATATATATATAAACATGTATATAATCATGTAAATGACATACCATCTCTATTGCATAAACATGTATGCTTTAAAAAGTATTTATGCTTACATGTTTATAATATGATATTATTTTATATACTGATGACTTATCTCTCTCAATGTGTTACTTTTCCATTATAGATGTGCTTAAAATACCTAAGATCATTTGTATATATAGTCAAAATGATGTTCTAGAGATGCTTAAATTTATTTAAATGCATAAGAATATTTCAAAAATGCATACCAAAAATGGTATGAATTCTTGCAATAATCCTTTATAGAGATAGATTTTTAAGCTTATATTTAAACCTATTTTGACCTACCAAAAGCCATTTTTGGCCAAAATTTTCTTTATAAACATGATCTCATTTGTTTCTAGTTTCAAGAACATTAAAAATCATTGCAATATAATTTCTATAACTCAAGATAACTAGAAATTACTAATGTTTGTTCTTTGTGATACGCTGCATATGATTCTGGATTTCAACCTGAATTTAGAGAGGTTTAGAGGCATAAATAGACTTTGTTTTCTTCATAAAAATGTGGATATGAGATTCTATTTTATATCCAATTGGAATTACCTAATTATCATTTTACATTTCAAGATATTACAAAAACATTAAGGACTGTTCTCAGAAACAATGCTACCAATAGTTCTAGATTCAAGTCATTTTTTTACATATTTAGAAATAGAACCAAATCAATATTTCTCATATAAATTGTAGATATATAAGTCAAGTTTAACCAAAAATTGGATTCATAGAATTATGACCTCTATATATAGTCAAATTACTAAAATATGTTCATGTTCTCTAAAGAGTAGCTTATTGTACCCCATTCGGTTTTTATCATCACTTCAAAAATTCATAATATAAAATAGGTACAAAATTTTGACAACATTCCTTCATGAAATTTTTGCTCATATAAATCTATTTTAACTAGAATTTTGTCTCAAAGGAGTTTTACTTCTCTACAAAAAGTTATAGCAAAAATTCAGCAATATCATTGTAATAATTGGGCAGCAGTTCAAAATGAATTTCAAGTTAGATTTAGGGGCACTTAGAAGCAGAATCAAAGATGGGTTCCTTCAATAGAATTTAGGTATTATTCTTAGGAAGAAATATGTACTTGATTCAAGTTAATTGAAGGTTTTATAGCTCGAGATGTTCTAAAATTATAGAAGTTGGTTTCAACAATTCTTTACATGCATTACTTCTTTTTACAAGTCCTATCTTAAATGTTTGAATTCATTCTTTTTGGTTTATTAACTCATGCCATAATCCACATAATTACAAAAAATTTTATCTTGAAATACATTAAAAACAACAACAAGACACTTATTCCCATACCTTGGCCAAATCACCACCTAGCTATAATCTTTAGCTACCTCTTTGCCTTTCTTCTTCTTCTTAGCTTCCTCCTCTACAATTCATGTTTTCATACCATCATGTATCAAAATTACAACATTCATTCTCCTTAGGAAAGCTATCCAACAAGATAAAAGGAGAAGAAAAAGAGATAAATTAAAGTCTTGAATCCATACCTTGATGATTCCACTAAAAACTTCTAAATCATCCACATGCAATAGAGTTTATCTTAAAGAATTAAAAGGACTAGAGATGAAGGAGCTTATAGAGAGAGTTGAGAGATAAGTGAGAGATGAGAGATGGGATCAATCTGAATTTATTTCTTCTTTTCCTTGTAAAATTTATCCTCCCCCTCTCAAGAACCAAGAAAAAGTTTTCTCTCTCCAACATGCAAGGTTTCTAGCACTTAAATAGAGGGGCAAATTACCCTTATGCTCCCTTATCTATTTACATATTAGAAATTTATCTCTATTTGTTTATTTCTTTTAAATTTGACCCCATTCTTAAATTTTTTCTTTTGATTGCACCTTATCCTCCTCTATTTTATTGATTTGACCCACTGACACTTAATTATATTACAATAGACCACTTAACTAAAATTTCTTTTTAAATTGCACACTTGTATAACAAAATTTTAATTAATTCTCTAACCCTTTGCCATATAAGACCATTAATCCATAAGGTCTTAACTTATAATAATTCCTTTAATTAAACTTGATTTGACATTAATAACATGATGATGCCCTTAAATTCTAGTAAGGCCTATTTTGGTTCCTTACACCACACACAATGAAGTAGCTAACATTTTCGGGATCCCCATGCAAATATGTTATATACAATAGGATCTACCTATCATTGTAAGGGGCACACACTATTTGACATCATGCAAAATGTGGCAATAAAATAAGTAAAGATGGTTAACAATAAAAAGGACTTTCCCATCTTTGTCCTGCTCTAAGGAAAAAAGTAGAACAACTTACCTCACATGGTAGAGATTGCATGATTGTAAGCATAGGCATATCGAGAACTACTCTAGTTCAAACAATTAGCTTTTCCTTGTCCACTTTGTTGTGGTAACCAACCACATAACAGGGGCCACTACCTACTTGAACAATGACTAAAATGTAGAGATGAGGTATGGAATCAAAGAGCAAAAATTAAAATTCATGCAATTAAAGCTCAAGAAGAGACTTTTTTATTACGAACCAAAAAAGGAATTGACATGTTTTAGGCAATTAAGAAAGCTATTACACGTATAAGCAACTTGTTCTTGAGTCCCATTACTCAAACAAGAAATGGAGCCAGAGTAATACATGAAATGAATAGTCTAGCGTCAAAGAAATTGTGCAAGAATTTAGCAACATATGAGATTTAGATAAAGAACTTATGGCGTTCATTATCAAGAGTTTGAAGAACTTCTCTTATAATCTACCTAACACTTTGAAGAGATTTCAAATCATCATCTGTCTTATTGAACTTTGTCTTTGCAGATCTCGAGTTTTCCCTCCACTACAAGAAAATTTGGAAATAGCAACGGAAATTAGCAACCGAATTTGGTGAATTTCCGTTGGTAATTAAAATTAGCAACCGAAAATAGCAACGAAAAATTCGGTTGCTAATTTGGTGGTTGGTATTTTTAGCAACGGAAGATTTATTCCGTTGCTAATTTAGCAACGGAGATTAAATCCGTTGCTAAATTTAGCAACGGATATTTAATTCCGTTGCTAAATCTAACCACTAACATTTGGTAAATTGATCAAAATTAGCAACCGAATTTAAATTCCGTTGCTAAATTTAGCAACCGAATTCAAATTCCGTTGCTAAATTCAGCAACTAGTATAAAAAAATTTGTGATGATTTTTTCGTCGCTATTCCATCACTACAATAGAAAACCAACATTATGATGCTTCATAATTCAACTAAAACATTTATTTCACACCTATATACAATAAAAATAAGGTGCTTCAATGTCTAATTCTATATTAAGGATGGTCATAAAAGTGATTCATCAGAATCCATCCACCACAAGGGGCATGGACAGCCAATTAATTCAACATTATGATGCATAAAATAAATTCAGCAAAACACTATCCACAATATCAGCACACGCTGCCATCCACGATAACTTCAGCAAAACAGTATCCACAGTATATAATGGCTTAGAATTCAACGAACAGAAACTGAACACAAGGAAATACCATGAGTTGTACCTTGTTCTTTTGATGCCTGCCAATGAGAAGAAGATTGCCATCTACGCTGATGCTTGTGATTATCACCTGGATTCAAAGTTATAGTGCTCATATGAGTGAGAACAATGGATTCATAGCAAGTTTCTCTAAAAATCATAAGTTCAAGAAATTAGATGCAGAGCACATGTTGAATTTTCCAACAAAAAATGCCTATTTTTGCAATGTAATAGGAAGTTTAATTATTTGCCTTTCAGGAAATGAATAATGATTTTAGGAACCCATTAAAGAAGAGATCTTTGCTGCAGTAAATATTAACAAATCAAGGATTGGAACATATATGCAAAAAAGAAATATGACCAATCAAGCAAATTGATAAAATTCAGTATCAACCATTCAATTATAATGAATCAGAGATCACATACAAGAAACCAAGACCAAAATATGATGCCTGCGATTCAATTATATATACATTTTCCTATATACAATCAACAATTGCTACTTTGTTTTCAGCTCTATCAAAAGAAGAACCTGCAGTTCCTGAATTATTGCACTTTCTGCAACATATACTGCAGGCTGGAAATCAGACAAAATTAGATGAATCATTGCACAAGCATGTAGAACTCTATGCCCAAGCGATGTGAGAAAAAAATAAGCACACATCTCTATATCCCTTACAGATTACAATCATATGAAATTGCTTGGATTTCATTGAGCAGTGTAACAAGCAGGGGTGGACAGGATTTAGAGAAGAATGGAGGTTGAAAAAAAAAAGTTGATACACCTTTAATTTAATTGAGCAATGGACAACGAAAGATGATGGTTATTTGCTAAACTGTAGAGTTCCATAAATAGACAGCCGCACTGAGCAAAGACTTGAGTCAATGGAGCCTCAGTTGACTTGTGAGTTTTTTTCTTTTTTAAATAACCATAAGATTCAGCCTATCAACAACTATCGTCAAGGCTCTTAGACTTAGAAGCTAAAATTTTCAAGTGACAGTAACGTTGAATGACCCACTTGGAAATGGCAGCTTGCTTTTCCATATTGTGCTTGGTTCTTGGCCCCTTGATAATTAACTTGTTTGTAATTCAAATTAAGACTTGATACATTCTAAAGCATGCGCAAAAATTGGAAATAGGCAGGTGGGTTAGTAAAGGCCATAATAAATGAAAGCCTATAGGGAATAAAAATTGTCAAAAAGCATATCTGCCCTTTGCTTTGTTCTAAAAGCTAAGCTATGCCATTGCCATGTTGCTCCCTCCCTCCCTCCACTTTGGATGGTCTTTCTGTCCATCCCCTTCCTTGACTTTTCCTCTTTCTCCCCATCTTCAGCCATTATTTATTTTAGGACAATACTTGCCTTAAATTATTGTTTATTTTCTTCCAATTGAACTCTTATAAACCAAAAAAATTCTCATTCATACTGAATTAATTGAAACATGTAGGCTTTTAAATACTTGCTACGCACCGAAACATATCGCTTAATTACAGCCTTAATTTTAAAGGATACAATCTCTGATTCTTTGGTTTAAGTGTTCCCAATTTCATGGGAATAATTTGAAATGATGGATTCGGAGATGGGAAATATTCTATCCTTGAAAAATTCTATTATTATGAACAAGATTCATTGTGATTTGTGATTAGAAATTTATGAGAGAAATATATTTATTTTTATGCGAATTCCCGCCTATATAATATAAATATATTAAAAGATTTATAGACAGATAATACTTCTAAATATTTTCTAATTTATTTTAAGAGGATTTGTCCTCGAATTATAAATTTTATAATTTAGTTGGTGTAAAACAAACTTAATTATTTTCATCAATGTAATTATAGTATCCGTTAAAACTTAAACCTTTACTTCACTTTATGCCAGCTTATTATGTTAGGTGGAAACTTATGAAATTAGCAATATTTTGTTCCCATAATTCGAATAATTTTCAAAAAAATAAGATCTTTAAGATTCAATAATGGCATACAAAGGACAACGATATGGTACCTATCTATCATTAATTAACTTAATTAGTGAAAACTTATGAAAATGAACAGGAAATTACAAGAAAAATAGAAAAATAAAAATAAAAGCAAAATTTCAATATATATGAGAAAGCAGAAAGGTTACCAAAATGGTGAAAACAGCACGAGATCCAGTCTTCTCCCAAGTTTTTCTACCAGCAGGAACCACAGATTGAGGACAACGAAAAAAATGAAACCACAGAAGCCATCCTAACACAGAAAACACGGGAATGTTAGGACAATTTGTTTAGCCTCAGATATCTATTACATGAAAACAGTAGTTGAATTCATCTCCTGACAATATCCAATTTGAACTTAAAATGTAAAAAAATAACAGCGCGTCATGAATTTTCAGCACCTTTAGTGGCAAACCTGCAACTCTGAGAAGAGTTTCCCAATATTTCGCTCCTTAATCCCTGAAAAATATAAAGCATCAGAAAGTATAATCAAACAAAGGAAAACTTAAATGAGGAAATTTTTCCTTTTCGACAAGAGCTAAACTCGTTGGAGCAGAGCATTATTTGTTGTTTGATAATGGATTAAGTAATCCGCAGTTAACATTCAACATTTCTTTAAAGTTTCAAAGTAAACAAACAAAGTACATAAAATCAAATGCCTCATTTAAGGAATAACGTACCTCTGGTGCAAGCGAAGAGCGTTTCAGAGAAGAAACTATCCAAAGAAGCCTGGCCATGGAAGGCTATATGTAAAGAGCTTAGAAGTTAGGGAAATAAAAAACAGTGAAAGTAAAGCAAAATAGTTCTAGTAAGAAATCATGCTGCTACAGGAAAGAGAGAAAAAGCAAGTTCAGAGGAAGAGGAAGAGCAAGAGCAAGAGCGAGACTTTGCTCTGTTTTTGGTTTTAGGGTTTTAGGTCTAGGGGTTGTTTGAATTCCCTCTTTTTCTGCATCACTAATTTAAGGCCTATTACGTTGCGTTTTGAATTTTACTTAATTCAACACCGACACTATTATAAGTCACAAACAAATATACTCGATCTAATGATTTATATACACACGTACTTAACAATGGATATAGCATACAATTAAAAAAAATGCAAGTCTAATGTCTAATATCGAGCCCTGAACTTTCCAAAGAAGAAAAGAATTTTTTTTTTTTTAGAAAAAGAAGAAAAGAATTAGACATATAAAACTAAGTTCTCAACTCCAAGATGAAAATTAAATGAAATCCAACAATTTTGACGTGGCAGGAGATCCTGGGAGCGGTTCAAAAACCATTCACTTCCCAATAAAAAAAAGTGTGAAAGAAAGCATAACTGTAATATTAAAACCGTAAAGCATAATAAAAATATATAAATAAAAGCAAGAAGAAACTCGTGATTTGGCATGGAATCAGATTGTTGATGGCGTAATTCGAGACAGATACAATTCAAGAAGAGCCCATTCTCTGGGTTGTGAAACTGGAACGCTGGAGCTGTTACCTGCAACATATATATATTTCCATTCCTTATATATCATACATATAACATTAAATAATCAAATGCTCAGTTATTTAGTTTTGGACTGTGATGCATATATACGTATATATTCCAAAACGGCTATGACAAATAAAAACCATAAATTATGATCAACTCTTAAAGAGAAAAAGAAGCAGATTAGTTTGTTAGATTAGATAACTCCAAAAACCATTGCTATTTTAGCAACAGCGCACCTTCTACTTCTAGGAAAAGAGGAGACGGTGGAGGAGGTGGATGGTGGTGGTGGTCGGTGAAGAAACCCTTGACGAGATTAACGAATCCAAGAGCTGGTTTTGGTGGTGAGAGGGAGAAGAGGAGACGACGGCAGGAGAGGGAAAGAAATGAAATAATGAGAGCTTAGGGTTTTTAATTGGGTATTTATACTCGATGGCAAATATGTAAATATTTAGAATAAATTTAGCAACGGAATCATTATTCCGTTGCTATTTTTGCAACCGAATTAAATTCGGTTGCTATTTAGCAACGGAATATTAATTCGGTTGCTATTTTTCGTTGAAAGTGAAATTTAGCAACGGATTTTTTTCCGTTGCTAAATAGCAACGGAATTCGATTTCGGTTGCTAAATTAGCAACCGAATTTAATTCGGTTGCTATTTTTCGTTGAAAGTGAAATTTAGCAACGGAATTCGATTTCGGTTGCTAAATTAGCAACGGAATTTAATTCCGTTGCTATTTTCCGTCACAAATTTTATCCGCCATTTTTTGCCGCCTTAATTAGGATAGGGTTTTTCCAATTTATAGTTCTAACAAAGGTAAAAGTACTAAAATGCCCCTAATTTAGCAACGGAATCATTTTTTCGATGCTATTTTTGCAACCGAATTAAATTCAGTTGCTAGAATAGCAACCGAAATTATATTCCGTTGCTAAATAGCAACCGAATTTAATTCGGTTGCTATTTTTTGTTGAAAGTGAAATTTAGCAACGGAATTTTTTTCTGTTGCTAATTTAGCAACGGAATTATGATTCCGTTGCTAAATTTCACTTTCAACGAAAAATAGCAACCGAATTAAATTCGGTTGCTAAAATAGCAACCAAATTTAATTCGGTTGCTATTTTTCGTTGAAAGTGAAATTTAGCAACGGAATTTTTTTCCGTTGCTAATTTAGCAACGGAATTATGATTCCGTTGCTAAATAGCAACGGAATTAGAATTCGGTTGCTAAATTAGCAACGGAATTTAAATTCCGTTGCTATTTTTCGTCTCAAATTTTATCCGCCATTTTTTGCCGCCTTAATTAGCAACGGAATACAAATTCCGTTGCTAATTTTCGTTGCTAAATAATGGCGCCAGAAATTCCCTCCACTTTTAGCAACGGAAGCTAACCAAATTTTTTTCCGTTGCTAATTTTACAAAGTTTAATCAATTTTAGCTACGGAAATTAATTTCCGTTGCTAAATAGCAACGGAATTGACTTTTCGTTGCTAATTTAGCAACGGAATCATTTCCGTTGCTATTTTCAGATTTTCTTGTAGTGCTCACTAGAAGAATGCCAGTATATCACTGCCTTTATTAGCTCGATCATTGAATTTCAAACAATCTAAGTATAATAACTTTCTAATAATGTCCTTTTAGGATCTATCCATTTGCACCAGTCACTAGTCATCGGAGCTTCATTGGAGGCACACTGCCACTACCAATGTGAAGCTCGAACCACTAAGGGACTGCTGACGGTGTCCACATGTTCAACTACCACTTGGTTTGAATGGAATTCACTATAGAAGATTTCGGCATCCACCACTTCGATCTCCCAATCATCGATGAGTGACGACCAGAGGAGGGTACCATCAAACTCACCTCAGAGCTACAAGCTGGCTAGTGCATGTCGTGTCATCATTTACCATTGTGGCTCACCGGAGGAAGAAGAAGAAGCTCCAATTTTTTAAGGGGGAAATTACGAGACAAAGGAATGACGATGGAAATAGAGCACAGGAGATATGCTCATTGCAGCTGCAAATAGTCACCGACGATGGAGGACAACGGTGGCAATCTAAAACCCATAAAAATTGCCTCAACCTCCTTTTTAGTCTCGCTCCTCTTTCGTTATTTTCCCTTTTCTGTTTCTTCTTCTTTTCTTATAACTCATTTTTGTGCCCATAATTCAATTTACCACCTAAAAAATCTCCACACACACACACACAGAGATATATATATATATATATTCACACATCTATGTAAATAATCCCGGTGCTTAATACCAAATTCCTCTAACAAATTTAATTTCAATTAATTTTATTATTTTCATTTTTTATTTATATATATATTTTAAATTCTTTTCCTTTCTTTCGATTGATAACCATAAATTACAAATCCTATTCAAATTTTATTTAAATATTTAATCCTCGATAATTACCTCGAAAAGTGTTATTTTCAATTTATAAGTTGCTATTGACATTAAAATTTGGGGTGTTACAAACACTCAATAAAAATTTTAGTTGTATCTATACCTAGGGCAAAATAGAAAATAGCAACGAAATTTCACTTCAGTTGGTTATTTAACAATGAAATTTCTTATCCGCTGCTAAATTAGCAACGGAATTTATTTTTCATTGCTAAAATACCAACGGTTAAACTTTTTGTTGCCAAATTACCAGCAAATTTATTATCCATTGGTGATTTCCATTGTAAATTGTTTTCTGCTTTTCTACTGCCTTAATTAGCAACAGTATGAAAATTCCATTGTTAAATTTTGGCACCAAAAGTTTCCCCAATTATAGCGACGGAATACAATCATTTTTTATTTCCATTGGTAAATGTAAAAACTTTAACCAATTTTAGCAACAAAATTTTATTTTTTGTTGCAAATTAGCAACAAAAATTAATTACGTTGTTATTTTAATCTTTTCTCTTAGTGAGAAGAAAATTTGGAACTTTTCTCTTTAATTATCGTCCAAGCCACAAAAAAAAACCTTATTTCTACCTTTCTCTCTCTTACATGCAGAAATTTTGATTTTATAAAGGGTGGAGAAGTTCCCTTTTGATCCTCTAATAATTTACATGTAATAAGATTTCCCTTCTCTTTTCTTCCTTTCATAAATTCAACCCCACATTTCTTCTTTTTATAATTGACCTGCAAAACTATTTTTCTTAATTTCAATTGCAACCTTATAAATTGATCATGCTTAATAACTTACATACATAACATAATTAAATTTACCACTTTGCCTTTTTGACCCAAAATTGAATTTCTCTTAATTATCTAAACATTAATTATAAATATTATCATTTAATCATGAATTTCTACTAAGGTCAAAATTAGTGCCTTACAGCGACAATGATCAGTTAGATGTCCTATATGTTGATGGTAAGCATAGTACCGATCCTCTCTATGTTTGGGCATGCCTTGACCCTTAGTAGGCCTTAATGGCAATGCCTGTAACCTCCCTTCCTTACTCAGCAATTCTAGTAACCAAGACAATGACTTACAGAGGTTGGAGTGGTGTCTCTAATTGACCATCGTAGTAGATATTTCAGCTGTCTTCCCACTTTTGTTCTGTTCATTACTATTTTTTACTACATTGTTATTGCCAAAGTTTCTCCTTGCACCTTCATTATTGGCCTTCCTTTCCAAATACTTACCTTCAGCCTCTATGGCTTTGTCTTTGAGGAACTCGTAATCCTTTAGCCCCTTCATTTTTAGGCCATCTCTCCGATAGGGACTTGTATTTTCAATAAAAAGCCTAATATGGCAAATTGTATTAGGCTTCCTTTTCATCTCCATTACCCAGTTCCTCTACCTCGTTAGATACTCATGAAAGGATTCATCATGCTTTTGTTCGAGCAATTCAAGATCCTTCAGAGTGACCTCCATCCTTGTACTGCAGTTATACTATTTAAGGAACTCTTCATTTTTAAAGTCCCAATCCTCCTTAGTGTGCCAGTCTAGCCCATGATACAAATTTATCGTCGAGCCCATTAAGCTTAATTAGAAATTCTCCACCTTTTGTTTCTTTGTCAAGGTGGTCTCCTTCATTATCAGAGTGTACTACTTAACATGTGTGGAAGGATTGGAAGTATCGTTAAATCCAAGCAAATTTTGCATCTTGAACCTTTGTGGAAGTGGCTCATCTCTATCTAAATTCATGCCTTCAAGGTTCATCCCTTTTCTTGCAGACAAAAACTTAGATGTCACCTCAATCCTCTCCTTCATCTTCTTGAAGGCTACATCCTTACTGCTAGGGCTTCTATTCCTCATCACTACTACAGGAAGCCCTTCATCTTCTTCCTTTTTTTATGTAATCATTCTTTAGCTCATGCCTCTTCTTTCTGCCTAGTGGCTTTTGAGTTACAGTAGCATCCATCATGGTAGCATCCCCAGCATGTGTTGGCTTTACTATCCCATGAGCAGGTGTAATAGGTCGAGTTCTAGTATTTGTTCCTGAAGAAGCCACCAGACCACCAATAATGGCCATTATCCTATCTTCGAACTCTTTAAACCTCCTATCTAGCCTTTAGTCCAATTCATCTTGTGTCACTAAAGGCCATGAAATAGAAACGACCAACCTTTCCCCTAAGGATGCAAGCCTTGCTACCTCATCTATGACTCTTCCAATCTCATTTATCTATTCATCTTCCATTTTTAACCCTATTTCTTAACTACTTCTCGAAAACTAGTTTAAACTCAACTCCGAGCTGATCTTAGACCCAAACTCTAAACTTGATTATGACTTTAACCTTGGAAGAACAGACACAGATCTCTAAACAAGGCAACTGTCTAACCTTTTAGACAACCTAAATGAATCTATGATAGCTATAAAAGTAAAACATCAGGGATGATGCATGAGTATGGTATATACATGATGCATGAATGCAATGAATGTGTTCATTAGACATCAATCACTCTCATATACAAGCATAGACAAAGTCTTCCAACCTTATTATTCCCATAGAGGAGATCATGAAGTCTCTGTCTAAGGTGGGCTTATCCTATGGGTCAACAGAGAACCCAATAGGCATGTATGGTACACGGTCGAAAACCGGTAGCATAACCTATCTTAATTGAAAGCATAAGCATATAGGTTTTGGCCATTATGTTTTTTAGCAACTTAAACAAATCATGCTAGGCCTACCGGGTCATAGCTGTTTTTGATTGGTACTCTCATATTTTGTTTGAATTTGGTCAATACATGAGTGCCCACATAGTCAGCAAAAATTATTATGGTTATATAACCTAAGGGAAGTAGTTATTGTCATTACCTAGGCTTAGGTCAAGGTGATGAAACTTTAGGGCTACCTTAGCCCGGTCATTGCCATTAGGTCTAGCTCATCACGAGTATAATGATTGATGGGTCACCATTTCATATACCATTTGGTATTAAACTTTGGCCGGTAGGTCTCCTTCACACCTTCTTACATTGAGTGAACATAAGGCATGTTTCAGGATAGCACCAGGGCTAAGAAGGAGTGCCTAACTTAATTTTAAGGCTCTAACATGTGTTGAAAAATGCAATTTCAAAAGGAGATAGGATTAATAAGAAAAACGTAATTATAAAAAACTTAACCAAGATGCTTTTAGGAGCAAGATCTCCTTATTCTCCAGTGGAGTCACCACTATGACATGTGTTAGAGCCTGCTCAATTTTGGATTGGTTCCCAAAGGCCCTTTTTTAGGTTTCGAGACCACATAGAGGCTCACTATAACTTACATGTTGGCCACTTTATAATAGTAAAGTTTTAAGCCCAATCTCTTATTAATGGTCAACCCATAAATGATTCTAACATGGGCTCAAAGAGGTAGGCATCACGAAGTCACCACCTAATAGGATGTTGAAAATAATTCTCAACCTTTTTAATGCCTAAATAGAAAATGGTATTTCAGAAATTACTTTTACTTCACATCTTGGTTAGGTGTTGCTTATAATTAAGTTTTTATTATTAATCAACTACCTTCTTTCTCAAACAATGCATTGCATAGGAATTAAACAATCATATCAAGCATTTAAGATAGCGATTAAATAGGAAAAATAAAGAATCCTACTTAAATTATTACATAAACAAATTGCCTCAAAGAAAAATAATAAAATAAATGTCATACATAAAATTGAGAACTCATTAAACATGAATATTTACAAAAGATATGAAGAGCCTTTATTAATTTTTTTAATAAAATGTGGGATGAGTGATCCCAATTTTGAAGAAAATAAACCCTCCTTTTGGGATAAAAAATTTAACATTGGTCCATTTTTATTATAAAGATGCAAGTTAATTAAATATAAAACAATTACATGACATTCTATCATTAACGTGCCAAAAATTCCCTTTTTTACTAAATTTATACAAATCCAAAAAAATTAATACATCAACAATAAAAGCAAAGCAACAAAACTAAATAAGTAAAGCAATCAAAGAAATATAGATAAAATAACAAAAGAACAAATTAAATGCAATTAGGAAGTGAAAGGAAGAACCGAAAGGTGCATGACTCTAAAGGTATAACCATCTTCCCAATAATTCCAACAAAATACATAATAATTTACTCACATCAAAACACGCAAAAATTAAACTAATTAGTATGATAATAAGAAACAAAGGTTAAATGAACTAAAAATTTTTATGAAATAACATAAAACAAATAAACAAGAATGTAAATCATGCTTATTGATTTTTTGGATGAGAAATTGGACATTGGTCCATATTTTACGTAAAAAGACCAAGTTAATTAATAAAAATCATTTTATGCGTCTTTTTAATTTAAGTGTACCAAAAAATCCTTTTTTACTAACTATTGCATCCCAAAATGAATACATCTAAAATACAAAAAAAATAAGCTAAATAAAGCAAAATAATAAATAAAATGATAAAATAAAATAAATGCAAATAAACTAAATGAAAAGTGGAGGAGAATAACCAATTGGAGCATGACTCCCAATGCATAATCGTCTTATAGGATCCTTCAAAGGCACATAGGATCAATCACTCATACAAAATCACATGAAAGGCTAATAAATTAGCATTACAATTTAAAAGGGTAATTGAAATAAAATACAGAGCAATATTACAATATAAAAAAAATGCATGTAAAATCAAAATATGTATAGAAAATGTATTGACACTTCTAAGATTGACAAAATAACATGAACAATAATAAAAATATGTGAAATACATGAAAATAGGCCTAAAATCAGCCATGAACACCCCTGGGTAAGGTGATGGATGCTTATGATTAAAGGAGGGATAGGATGAGAAGAAATCCCCTTGATGTCCTATCTGTCACATTGATAAACAATCATTTGTGGGGGCTTCTTCCTGTCTATCACTCGAGGGATAGATACAGAAGTTGGAAATTATACCAAATTCACTATAATATCAAGCAAGCTCTAGATACTTAAAAATAAGGGCCTAAAACTTGCCAAACTAAAATCCTGGCACTAAGTCATGCTTTAGCTACATTAATATCCAAAACAACACAATAAAAACAAAACCTTAAATTACATAACCATGGACAAAATCATACTCAAATTATTATTTCATTATGCATATAGATCCAAATTAATGTGGCATTCAAATAAAACACATGAGCACACACCAATGCATTAATTTCAACAACAAATAACATGAATATACATGATTAAATCTAGAGAGAGAAAGATAGATTGAGAGCCTATAATATTACTCTAAAGAGATTTTCTAACTCTATATGTCTTGAAGTCTAAATCTCCACTCCAATGTTAACTTTCTATTCTAGAAAAATAAAACAATTTTCATGTGTATTTTTTGCTGGATTAAAAAATGTTAGAACTCTTGCCTTAAAGAGAAAATAATTGATTTCCTCCTTCCTATGAATTTGTTTTCTCTTTTCCAAATATGATCCCTATTTTCAAACCCTAATTTTTACCATTTATACCTATAAAGGAGCTATAATTTCATCCTACCTCTAACTCTCCAAATCCAAGGGGATTAATCACTTAAAATTCGAACTAAAAAACAAAGAGAAAAACTTTATCCTTTATAATTTTGAAAACTAAAAACATGGAAAATCTAGAAATTTAACCACAAACGGTCATCCCTCAAACAAAAATCCAAAAATACAAAAATGCCCTTGATTTGACTTAGACAGGAGGGATATGGCCATAAATAACCTTCCCTGTAAGGACCCAATCATGACCCTAATAGGATTATTGTTAATTAATGAGGATCATCGTTAATTAAGGCAAAATTAGATTATTTGGTAATTATTAAGGTTAAGTCCCAAGAGAGGTATTTTGGTAATTTCAACATGTAAGTATATGAGTTAAATTATAATTAAAGAAGAGGATATAATTGAAGTGAATTAGAAAGTCTTGGGGTTGAGTTGAAAGAAATTGAAATAATGGGGGTTTAATTATGTATAAGGGTATAGTGGGAATTTCCCTTAGTGAGATATTTATCCCACTCTAAATTAGGGTTTTGGGAGAGATGGAGATCGGCATCTCTCTCTCTCTCTATGGTCACGTTTTGGAGAAGGATGCTAGGGTTTGTGAGTTAACATGAAAGGTAATGTTTTCCCTTGAAGATCTCTTCTCTATCCTCTTTTTAATTTATGATTTCTAGTGATGAGGGAATACAAGATCATGTTATTGTCACCATGTGTAAAGAGAAGAGAGAAGCAGACAAATCAAGTGAAAGAGAAAAAGGAATCATGAGTAAAGGAGTTGGATTTGAAGCTTCATTAAGGTATGGAACTATTATGTTGATTCTATGATTGAAGGATGGTTTTTGTTAGTTGTAAAAGGATCTATAGAAATTTAGGGGGTTTTTAATCGGGATTTTAAGATGAGAATGGAAGATTGTCTGCTTAGGGTGCCGAGTTATGAACTTCTTCACAAGTCGTGAACTTCTTCATGAGTTGTGCACCATTTGCCCTAGGTCACTCGTGAATGAGTTATTCTCCTTTGGTTACTGACTCGTGAACCCTTTCACGAGTCTTGCATTCTTGTTCGACTCATGAATCCCTTCATGAGTCGTGAAATTTAACCTTCTTGCTTCACTCGTGAGCCCTTTCACGAGTCATGAAAGTTAAACCCCTTGCTTCACTCGTGAGCCCTTTCATGAGTCATGAAAATAACTCCTCTTGCTTTACTTGTGAACCCCTTCATGAGTCGTGAAGTTTAGTCTTCTTGCTTCACTCGTGAGTCTCTTCATGAGTCAAACGTTTCTTCATGACTAATATACCTATCTGGACTTTTTTACTTATAAGTTGAGCTAGAGAACACCAAATTGATTGATTCTTGTTGGATTTGAAAATAGACTTCCATACCTATATTTTGTATGAAGAAACTAAGTTCTGAATATGTCTCTAACAAGGCCATATTTTAGTTTGAATTCTAACATAGCTTGCTTTCCAGTCACTAGGAGTAGACCTTAGTGTTTTGTAAATATCTAAAAATATAGAAATGATATCAAGATGATTTTTAATGTTTAAAAAACTAAAAACATATTGGAACAAGTTTGTAAAAGATCATTTTTGCTAAAAATGCATTTTGGTTGGTCAAAAAACGTTTACAAATTGAACTTAGAAAACTGACTATGATTGTTCATGACTCGTGACTCCTATCACGACTCGTGACATATGTTCCTCATGAACAAGTGCACGAGTCATGAAGTTTACTCCCTTTCATGAATAGTGACACCCCTCACGACTCGTGACACTTCCCTACCTGACCCAAACATGATTTTTAGGCCCTATAGTGTCACCAAAGCTGGTCTAAAACCTTTTTAAGTAACTTTAAGGCATTTTAAGCATAAAATAAGGATAAGTTGTGACACTAAATATGATTAAATGAAACATTACATGAGAATAAAGTTAGTAAATGAACACTAACATTAGAATACATGAAAATGTTTACTTGTATTCGATGGTATTATAATAATAATACACATGTGATTAGGCTATGCCCAAAAATATTGCACATTGATATTCCTCTACAATGATATGAGAACACTATGATATAACCTAGAGATAATAAAAGTATAGTCACAAGGTTGCATGTCCAAGTTAAAAGAAATGGGACATCATAATTTATGTTAAATTATGAAACCCTAGAAGTTTGATTACACTCAAAGTCACAAGAAGAATTAATGATTAGCAGTAATGCATAATAACTTGCTCACTTGTTTGCTCATGCCTATAACACATTATGACTAGCACATGAGTATCCACATTGTACTAACGGCTAAGATGAAATAAGGTCACATAATCTACTTGGGTATAAAATACAAGTCAGAGGATTGAAATATTTATATGATTATGTTAAAGTATATAACTTGTTCTCTATAATCTGATAGACCATTGAAGTGAATCAAGGGACTACATATGAACAAGTGTTAACCTTTAACATTGTAAGAGAACCTATGAATATTAATACTATATGGATCATAAATGCATGAGTATTGCTTTAAATATCTATATTTTGAAGTGAGTTATGATAATACGGGAGAGCTGCTCGCGAAAAATTTTAATGAGGTACGTCATTGAGATTATCAATGAATTATGTAATTCAATGTTGTATAATTAATGCTACCATGCTATGATGAGTAGTTTAACTCATTATGTGATTAGATATGAGTACCCATAGGGTATGTGTAGCTACAATTCAAATTGACTTTATATGCACACATATATATATGTGGACATGCATATAATACTATGAATGTTTTTAGTTGCAAGAACTATACTTCCATAATCGCCTCATTGGCTTCATGTATAATATCGAGTATGATGAGATGGATCGATGAAAGTAATATTCTATTGTGTGTGCATTATCGTGTAATCACTACAATATGTATGAATGATGTTAATGCAACTATGTGATCATATGATAGCACCCATATATACTGGAGCTTATAGCTCAATATGTAATTATGATTAGAATGATATGCATTCTTTTCTTAAATGAGGCTTTCAGCCAAATGATGTACTAAGTAAAGAATAATATGATAAATCAAAGATGTTCTTAAAGTGGTTAAGCCTGCTGATCTTAGTTCAGTTGTAGATTAGATAGGCATGCCTAAAGGGATATAGTTGCAGCTACCATAGTTGACCCCATTTGGGTCTTGTTCCTTAATGGAACCATAGTTCGGCCTTTTTAGGTCTATAGTTTGTTCCTTGCTGGAACCATTGTTTTACCTCGTTTGGGTCCATTGTTTGATATCTTTGGATATCCATAGTTTGATACCTTTGGGTATTTATTGCTCCCGTTATCCACCCTTTGAACTAGTGCTTAGGCAGGCTATTAAATATGATAAAATGTACACAAGATAAAGTAAAACATGCATTAATTCTTCACTTACGTAGTGCAAGCATGATGAATGGCCTATTATATTGCTTATCATGATTTCTTTTGGCTATAAATTGTTTCAATGAAATGAAGTTATCGGAATGTATATCTATGAGATTTAAATTGCCATGTTATGAAAGAATGCGCACAGTATTATAATAAGAACTACTTGGGTTATAGCATATATAATAAATTTCACTTGCTTTGGGATTTATAATCGTATGTATGTAATAATTGGACCTTTGCGGTAATCATAACATATAAGGTTGTTCTTTGTGGTTGCATGCAAAGCTGATTAGTCAATACCTATATGTGTTTACACCTGTTTGTGCACTCCAATAACTCTGATATAAGCTAAAGGATGGTGTATGACATAATATGATGTTGTTCACATTTAGTTGCCATAATCCCATCACTAAGTAAACTGATAATATCAAATGATATTCATCGCTCCATCAATTCATTTGAGCATGGCCATGCATTTCTCAGTCCTACTTATCGAGTGGCCTAATAGATATCTCTCTCATAAGAGAGGGACAAATTTCTTCTTAATTATTAACTATCCTCTGCATGTTTCTCATTATGTCCAATCATAACTTTTGTGATTATTCGAGTAAAGATAATGTTTGATTATGTTAAAACATAATGTTAACCATGTAGGATACTATGACAATCTCAGGTCTAAGGATCGATAACATAACTATTATGAGATCACTAATGGCATTAACCTATGTAGTATCTCATTACGGGTCTATCCAATACTTTATTCTCTAACAAGTACTTATAAGTTTAATTCATATCACCATATATAATCTTCCTATGATTATCAATCAAACTTATACTAGTCTTTATTTATCATTAATCATTTAATGATAAATGACTAGGGATTGTCAAAATAACATTAAATTGTTATTTACAAATATTATTATAACGTAACATGCCAACAATAATATAATATGAAGAAAACCCAATTTTATAAAATGAAATGTGACATTACACAAAGGGCCTAATGTTTGGCCTAGGGCATAACCACTAACAATCTTCCACTTGCACTAGGTCTAATCATGTAAGTATCTAATACCTATGGACCTAGTATAACTATCATGTTTGGCTTGTGGGAGAACCTTTGTAACTAGATCAGCAATGTTGTCATATATTGGTACTCTGCATATTTTGATATCTCCTCTTTCAATGATTTCACGAATGAGATGAAAATGCCTTAGTATATGTTTAGATCTCTGATGGGATCTAGGCTCTTTAGCCTTTGCTATAGCATCATTATTGTCACAATAAATGTCTATAGGATTTGTGATCTAGGAACCACTCCCAGTTCAGTGATGAATTTCTTGATCCATATTGCTTCCTTAGTTGCATCTAATGTTGCTATATACTTAGCTTCTATTGTAGAATCAGTGACAGTGCTTTGTTTAGAACTTTTCCAGCTAACAGCACCTCTATTTAACAAAATCACATATTCGGACTGCAATCTATAGTCATCTTTGTCAGATTGAAAGATTGCATCTGTGTAACCGTTTGCTACTAGCTCATCTTCAAATCATCCATATACTAAGAATACATCCTTAGTTCTTCTTAAGTACTTAAGGATATTCTTAACTGTTGTCTAGTGACTTTCACCAGGGTTTGACTAGTATCTTCTTGTCATGCTCAATGTATATGAAACATCTAATTTAGTACATAACATGGCATACATGATAGATCCTATAGCCAAAGCATAAGGAATCATACTCATGAGGTTTTGCTCATCAGATGTCATAGGACATTGAGTCTTGCTAAGGGTAATGCCAAGAGACATTGGCAAAAATCCTCTTTTAGATTTTTGCATGCCGAACCTATTTAGCACTTTTTCTATATAAGTACTTTGACTCAGACCAATTATTCTTTTATATCTATCCCTATAGATCTTAATCCCAATGATATATGCAACTTCACCTAGATCTTTCATTGAAAAAGATTTCTCTAACCAATCTTTGGTCTTATGTAACATAGGGATATCATTCCCAATGAGTAATATGTCATCGACATATAAGACAAGAAATATTACTGCAATCCCACTAACTTTCTGTATACACAAGGTTCATCTTTATTTTTTATAAATCTAAACTCTTGGACTATTTCATCAAAAAGAAGATTTCAGCTCCGAGAAGCTTGCTTTAATCCATAAATGGATTTTTGCAGCTTGCACATCTTTCTATAATTCTCAAGATGGACAAAACCTTCAGGTTGTGTCATATACACATCTTCAAGTAGGTTTCCATTAAAAAATATTGTTTTGACATCCATTTGCCATATCTCATAGTCATAATATGCAGCAATGGCAATAAGAATTCTTATTGATTTAAGCATTGCAACTGGCAAAAAAGTTTCATCATAGTCAATACCATGAGTTTGCTTGAAACCTTTTGCAACAAGTCTTGCTTTAAAGGTATGTACCTTTCCATCCATGTCAATTTTCTTCTTGAAAACCCATTTGCACCCAATGGTTTTAATTCCTTCAGGTGGAATAATCAAGTTCCAAACTTAATTGTCATACATAGATTACATCTTAGATTTCATGGCCTCTAGCCATCTCTCAGAATTTGGACTTGACACAACATCATGATAGGTAGTAGGCTCATCTTGATCCATGAGCATTACTTCATGACTATCTGTTACGAGAAATCCATATCTCTCAGGTTAATGTCATGTCCTATCATATATGCGCAGTTCTTGTGTAATTTGCACAGGTTTCATAACTGTTTGTGAAACTTTTTGAGTTTCCATCGATGGTCCAATGCCATCTTGTGGTGTTTGAACTTCTTTAAGTTCTATATTACTCCCACTTGTTCTTTTAGAAATAAATTCCTTTTCTAGAAAGACACCATTTCTAGCAACAAACACTTTATTCTCAGAGGGATTTTAAAAGTAATATCCTTTAGTTTCTTTAGGATATATCCCATAAAAAAGGCATTTATCAAATTTAGGTGCTAATTTATCCGAGACTTGTCATTTGACATAAGCCTCACAACCCCAAATCTTTAGAAAAGACAAACTAGGAGTTCACCCAATCCATATCTCATATGGTGTTTTTTCAACCGCTTTAAATGGAACTTGATTCAGAGTGAATGTAGTTGTTTCTAATGTATAGCCCCAAAAAGATAAAGGAAGATCTGTTTGACTCATCATTGATCAAACCATATCTAATAAATTTTGATTCCTTCTTTCAGAAATACCATTCCATTATGGCATCCTCGGTGGAATTAATTGTGAAATAATTCCACAATTTCTTAGATGATCATTAAACTATTAGCTCAAGTATTCACCACCCCGATCAGATCGAAGTGCTTTAATAGTTTTACCAAGTTGATTTTGAACTTCATTTTGAAAGGTTTTGAACATTTCAAATGATTATGTTTATGTTTCATTAGATAGACATAGCCATATCTATTGAAATCATCAGTGAAAGTAATGAAGTATTGAAATCCTCCCCTTGCATTTATACTTAATGGGCCATATACATCATTATGTATAAGGCCCAATAAGTCAGTGGACCTTTCACTATGTCCAGTGAATGGATATTTTGTCATCTTGCCTAATAAACAAGATTCACAATATTCAAATGATTCAAAATCAAATGATTTCAAAAGTCCACCTTGATGGAGTTTTGATATGCGTTTCTCATTTATATGACCCAGGCAACAATGCCATAAATATGTTTTATTCAAATCATTGGGTTTGGATTTCTTTGTAGTTATGTTATATATATCCTGATTGTTGGATTTTTCTAGATTTAGGACATAAAGGCCAATATATGAATTAGCAATACAATAAAGCATATCATCATAAAAAATAGAACATTTCTTATTCTTAATAAGAAAAGAAAACCCTTCATCATCGAAATAATAAACTGAAATAATATTCCTACTCAAAGTAGGAACATAAAAGCAATTGTTTAAAACTAACAAAAGCCTATTGGGCAAAGTCAAAGCAGCAACTCTTGCTCTATTTCTAACTCGTAGGTCCACTTCACCCATTTTCAGTTGCCTACTCCTTTTGAGTCCTTGCACATTTGCACAAATATGAGAACCACATCCAGTATCTAATACCCAGGAAGTAGAAGTAGATAAATTAATTTCTATAACAAAAATACCTGAAGATGTAGTCTCACTACTCTTCTTCTTCTTCAATTCTTCCAAGTAGAGCTTCCAATTCCTCTTCCAACGACCAGGTTTATTGCAGTGGAAGTAAACTCCCTCCTTTAGAGCCTTTACTTTGGGTTTGTATTTAGCTTGTGCCTTAGGCTTACTGACAACTTTTGCCTTAGCCTTAGCCTTGCCCTTATTTTTCATCCCCTTTCCTTTATTAACCATAAGAATATGATTAGGCCTTTTCATAATGCTTTGCTCAGCTATCTTAAGCATTGTATGCAGCTCAAAAATGGATTTCTCCATGTTATTTATATTATAGTTCAAAACAAACTGGTTATAACTATTAGGCAATGAATTAAGGATCAAATCCATGGCAAAATCTAAAGTGATGGGAAATCCAATCCTGTCAAGGTGATCAATATAGCCTTTCATTTTCAGAAAATGAGCGCTTACTGATGCACCTTCAGTCATTTTACAACCATGCAAGGCTTTAGTAGTTTCATACCTATCTTGCCTTACTTGTTGTTGGAATGTCTATTTAAGATTACTACTCAACTCATAAGCCTCTAAATGCTCTAGATCCTTCTGAAGTTCTAGGCACATTGTGGCTAACATAAGACATCCCACATCAATAGAATCATCATGATGTTTCTTTTATTTGTCCTTAACTGCCTTTTGGGCATCAGCAAATGGGGTAGGAGGAACAGGGTCATCAAGCACATAT
The DNA here is from genome assembly GCA_037975025.1 of Excoecaria agallocha. NCBI lineage: Eukaryota > Viridiplantae > Streptophyta > Magnoliopsida > Malpighiales > Euphorbiaceae > Excoecaria > Excoecaria agallocha. Next base: position 3,681,577 of record CM075809.1, read on the forward strand.
AGCTTCCTTTCTTGCTTGAGAGCAATTCTCAAGTTCCTAAACTAGTCAAGAAAATTAGTGCCATCTTCTTTTAGTTTGTCTTTCTTAAGGACCGATCGCAGTGATAGTGTGGAAGTGTTATTTGAAGCAATTGATCTACAAATATGCAAAATGAATATTAAAATTAGTACCAATTTCATTTTAGGGTATTTCTTAAAACCCCTACTAAAATATTCACCCTCAATGTTAATTACAACAATTGTAATGTTTTAGTGGGCTAAGATACATATTTTACTTAATTCTAAGTCAGCTTTGGCATGACACTTAAATTCAAGTTATTTAGGTAGATAACTCCTTACCAAATACATCTTATGTAACTTTTAGATTTTTTATGAGATTTTGACATCATATGCCCCAGCATGTTATAATACCATCTTATCCCTTAGGTCCAAAACCATTTTGATAGCCTAATTAAGTCTAACCATTTTTAAACATATGGGTAACACCATTACCCACCTTATCTTACTATGATAACCTAACGTACTTCGCTTTGGCAGAACCTACATTTTGGTAATCTTAGTCTTGACAGGTGTTAAAATTATGGGTAGCATAAGACTTAAAATTTCGATGAGGAAATTTTAAATTTTAAGTTATGATGTCTATTTATTTACATATCATGCATCATCTCATACATGGCATCTCATACACATATATAATCATTCATCACATCACATACTGATATAATATGCATAATATATAAAATGTGTCATAGCATGGCCAAAACTATATGATCTTCGTAAGCCAATATGAAGATCAAAGGTCAATCCTAGGTAAAATTACATAAACTTGTCTTGATCAACAGCTTCCTCTTTGCACCTCCATCATCATGGAATTGGATTGATCCCCTTTATGGTCTTCGTGAAATTCCTTTGTCTTCGTTACAATAATGAAATAAACTATTCTACTAAAACTAATAGTAAAATAAAATTACAACAAAAGAACGACACACAGGTCATATTTAAAATTAGAAACCCATAAAATGAAAATAAATTGAACACCATCACAAGGGTCTCAATTGGCCATGCTATGCACCATGCAAAGACATCATACATACATACATCAATTAAAATCAAGTCATTGCATATCAAACTCAATTAATCGCATAAGATTGATGTATTAAAATCGGCGAATAATAACATTAACGATATATTAGGCGCTACGATTAGATAACATGGCGGTCCCGCTAATCACCAACTATTTAATAACATTAAACAATCTGTTTAATCTCAAAATAATTCGTTTAATCATGTTAAAATGGAATTAACATACACATGTTAATCATATTAACATACACATGTTAATCATATTAACATGTATTAATTTCACAGCCTATATGCATTATATCTTAAACATCAATCGATTAATTACATTTATATCTCATATAAATAGATCAATTTCATTCATATCCCATATGAATAGATTAACATAAACGATTATAATAGTTACTAATTTATCATGTATCAACATACAATCTGTTCATATCACATAAAATCGATTTTACACACATCACATACATACAAAATATGAAATTGAATCAACTGAACTCGGAAGTGGCTTCGATACCACTATTGGGTTTTGAAATATTAAAACTAAAATTCAAAGTGAAAAAGAAACCCACCATAGATCCAAGCGATCCAATTGATTCAATAGAAAGAGAAGTATAACAATTACCAACCTCTCAAAGCATAGATAAATCGAATTGTAGGTGTGACTTCACACGAAACAATACCCTCTACCGGTATCCATACGTGAATGCAATGAAGAGAATCGCCCGGGATACTAGCTTCCTTCTTTGGCGGCTAGGATTTTTTTTCTCTTTTGAGATTACAGAAGAAAATGATTTTCTCTCTTTTTCTCTCTTAAGTGGCGGCTACAACTTATTCTTTTGCTTAATTAGGGTTTTATATATACATCTATATATATATATATATATATATATATAGTTGATCTAACCCTAATTAAGAGAGAGAAAACTTTGGGCCCACTTTTATTATTAAAATAAAAAATACCTTATTTCTTATTTAAAATAAGAATAAGAATAATATTAATCTTAAATATTATTATTATTATTTTGTTGTATATCAAATTTTAATTACTTAGTCCATTAATCAAATTCTATGTATGTGACCCAACAGGTTCATATTATATTGGCAGTGGGCCCCAATCCCATCACAGGTCCACAAGTCATATGCAGCCTCTAGCAAGATATTATGACTATCCAAATAATATGAATATTGATAATTCAATTTTAACCTAATAGAACATGTTATAATCTATTTGTCATACGATATCTTGTTTGAACATAAGTCATGGTCCATGTCAAACTTATATAGTCCAAACATATAATTTCTCGATCACTAAGTAGACTGATAATATCAAATGATATTCATCGCTCCATTAATTTATTTGAGCACAGCCATGCATTTCTCAGTCCTACTTATCGAGGGGCTTAATAGATATCTCTCTTATAAGGGAGGGATAAATTCCTTCTTGATTATTCACTATCCTCTGCATGATTCTCATTATGTCTAATCATAACCTTTATGATTATCCGATTAAAGATAATGTTTGATTATGTTAAAACATAATGTTAACCATGTAGGATATTGTGATAATCTCAAGTCTAAGGATCGATAACATAACTATTATAAGATCACTAATGATATTAACCCATGTAGTATCTTATTGTGGGTCTATCCTGTACTTTGTTCTCTAACAAGTACTTATAAGTTTAATTCATATCACCATATATAATCATTCCATGATTATCAATCAAACTTATACTAGTCTTTATTTATCATTAATCATTTAATGATAAATGACTAGGGATTGTTAAAATAATATTAAATTATTATTTGCAAAATATTATTATAATGTAATATGCCAACAATATAATAATATGAAGAAAACCCAATTTTACAAAATGAAATGTGACATTACACAAAGGGCCTGACATTTGGCCTAGGGCATAACCACTAACACTAAGTCATTACAATATAAATTTAAGGATCCAATTATCCTTTAGCAAAAGAAAAAAAACTACTTACCGAACATGATTAAAACGAAAGAAAGTGAAAATAAAGAGATACAATACTCATAAAGCTTCAAACTTGTTCTTGATGACTTAACCGAACATCAGTAGAAACTTGAGTCTTTGCAAGGATTGTAAACTCAGAAAAATTAAACTAAACTACTGTACAAAATTAACTAAAGAAAACTAGGTTAAAAACTAAAGAAATAATCATAATTGTTCTCTAGGGCTCCCCCTCTAACTGATGTCTCTTGCTGCTTTTATAACCTTCAAATAGGAAGAAATTCGTCTCCTCTCAACTTCCTAAACAAGAAGACTTCCCAAACTAGCAAGAAGGAGAATTTAATTTGGTAATAAAGACTGGACTAGAGATTATATCCCACCGAGTGAGGTTTAGACACTTGGTAGAGTGATAACATCACTCCACCAAGTAAGATTTAGTCACTTGGTAGAGTGATAACATCACTCCACCGAGTGACTTAGTCATATGGCAGAGTGAAAATATCACTCTACCGAGTGAGATTTCCTTTTACTAACTCAGTAAAGTGAATAGTAACTCTGCCAAATGGTGCTCCTCTAGATTGATAAAAGGCTTTCTCTTTTCCTCTTTTAACCACTCGGTAGAGTAAAGATATCACTCCACCGAGTGGTGCTCTTCTGGAATTGCGATGAACAACTTTGTTTGTTAAAATTACATTTTAGCCCCTACAAACTCCTCTTTTCTTCAAATAAGCACCTAAAAGCAGCAAATTTCTCAATTAAGATATCAAATTGCAATTTTATAAAATTAAACATTAAATTAACCTAAATATTACTAAATTAACATATTAAGCATACTAAAAATATATTAAAAACATACTAAAATTCACACATATCACCTCCTAAAGTGGAATTATTCATTTGGTTATTCCTTTTGAACAGGGTTAGTACAAAGTCTTTCTTAACTGAAAAAGGTATAATTCGTCCTTAGGAGGTCATATGCCCTTTTATTAAGGAGCATCCAGAGAGCATCGAAAATCTCTTGGTTACCTACATCTTTTCATCTTCCTTATGGTATAAAGTAATTAACTGGTGGGGTTTTCCTTGCTATCTACCTGACAACTTCAAAAGCCTTGTTAGGTAGTGGAAACTTTTTGCACGCAAGTCCATTGGCAAAAAGCTATGGATTATTATTTTACAGGCTTATGTTTGGTCTATTTGGTTGGAAAGAAATGCAATAGTTTTTTTGGGGTCCAAAAGGATTGATATCTCCTCCTTATTTCACCTCTGCTTGGCTCATTCATCATTTTGGATCTAGGCCCATAAAGATTTTACTATGCTGCAAGGGCGGGATCTGATCTTGGTAGTAGATGACATCAAAAAGCTGCAGTCAAGTTATAGATTGAGGCCTAAATTGACTTAGGAACCACTAGCTCTGGAGGCATTAAAATAGAGCACATATGGTTCAAGCTTTGGGAATCCTAGTCCTGCAGGGATTGGTGGAGTATTGAGAGACTTATCAGGTGTGGTTTTGTGTCTATTCTCCTACAATATCAGAGTGAACATCTCACATGTAATTGAGTTGTTCGCTATGCATAAAGCATTACAGATATCCATTGATTTTCTCATTGAACAGAACATGATGGAATACTTCGAGTTGGATTCTTTGATGGTAGTATCCTGGTTGAATGATACTGAATTAGATAGACCATAAAGCCTGGCTAGTGTATTTAATGACATCAGTAATTTTATCAGCAAACTCAGTAAGGTATGCTTTGTCCATAAGCGTAGAGAGAGCAATTTCTTTGCTGATAACTTAGCAAAACAGGGTGCTTATCGTAATGAAGATTTAGTGGCCTAGTTGAAGTAGAAAGACATTTTCTCAAGCTTGATTCTCTGGACGCTTTGTACTCGGTGTTAAAAAATTTGAGCAGCAGATGGACAGTTCTATAGCCTCCACCCAGACTCGTGATGGCGATTATTTGGCTTTTAAGCTTTGCTGGGTTCTAATGCGTGGCTTTGAGGACTATAATGTGCTTATGTCTAGTGATTTCAGGGTGGTTGTCATAACAGGTTTGATTTTGGCTTTGGTAGTGCTTATCAATTTGCCTTTGTTCTATTCTTTGAGGGTTGTTGTTGTTTTGGGGGTTCGTAACTATGCTAGAAACTGGCAACACGATTATACGAGTTGGCAGCACTTGGTGAGCTTCTATTTTTGCTACAGGGGCTCTAAGTATTGCACCTTGGATAGGCAATTTATGGATAGACCATTGGTTCTTGACAGTATCTTCTGCTGGCATTCGTCTTTGGTTATTTGGGTAACCCTTCTGCTCTTTCTCCAGTTCTATTTTTGTTTCTTTAAGCTCTTTTTGGTTTTTGGTCAAGGGTTGCCTTACTTTTATCCTTTGCACAAAACTTGGTTTCAAGTTGCTTAGGTACTATGTACTCAGTTTTTTTTTTCTACTCATTTTGTTTTAATATGGTTTTTCTAGTTGTGAAATGAAAACTTTCAGCTTATAAAAAAAATAAATAAATAAATAAAAACCCTAGCTTACTCCCTATCAATCCCGAAATACATAGTTTGGATCCATGAAATCCGTATTTGTCGCTTGGTTCTAGAACTTATTATGCTAGAATTTATGGGAAAGGGTAATGCGTATTAATCAAATTACATATAAGGTATAAGGTAAAATGAAAAGTATATACAAAAATATTAAGAAATATGAAGAAAGTTAATTGCAGGTGCTAGTCACTGACAAATTCTGTTAGTCGCCTCAAAGTATGAGAGAGAAAGCAGACAAAAGAAGCTTCTTGAGGCTGTACTTTGTTAATGAAAATTCAAAAGAGAACACCCAAAACCTCTATCAAAGGACCAAGCAAAGTACAGAATCCAAAGTCTCTAAAATTAGATTGCAAATCATTCAATTAGCATTGTAAAAAGTGCTTACCTCCTAATTAAATATTTAATTAAACATTCACATTAAGCATAAAAATAGTAATAATAAATAATAAAAAAAATAAAGAAGATTACATAAAAGAAAACCAGCCCCATGCAACATCAGCAACAGCTTTTCTTTGTATAAGGCAATGTAGAAACCTTAACTTTGAGTACATAAAGATAGAAGCTTCCTCGATATATGTAGTCATGGAAGTGCGTTGTATTCTTCATCTTCTTCATCATAACATACTTTAATCTTTATTGGCTTTTCGCTTTCTCTTTGTGTCTGTATAGGCAGAGAGGGAGCTTTCTTGACAACTTGCATTGCACATCCCTCATTTTTTTCTCTGCAACCAATAAAGTTTTTTTGTGGCACCACCACAGCACGCCCTTCTCTTTTTCTAAATACTTATTAAACAAATTAAAAACTCCTCTTCTATCCATGCATATAGTATTATTTTACTCGTGAGTAATTTAATTTTTTTCTTATTGTGAAATGGTTAAGAAGGGGCATTATTTTTATTTTCCGAAAATAAAATAAAATAAAATTCCCCTGATTCCTGAATTCACAACGCTAAAAATAACTGTAGTAATCAACAAGCTGATTAATTGCATTGCTAGCTACTTACACTCTTGGGACTTGCTTAAGAGTATCAAAATTTAAAATGATTTGGGTACGCCCTAGTTTTCTTGTCATCTTCCTCATAGTAAAAAAAAAGGATCAAGCATGAAAGACAGATACTCTTTGTCGTCTTCTAGCATAAGGAAAAAAACTTAATCGTGGCAAAGGAGGTTCCATATATATTAATTTTTCTTCGAGAAAAATAAAAATATTTACATGGCAATTGGGTGAAAAGAAATAATGTAATTATTTTCTTGTTATATCAGTCCAAGATTGTCTTCCCCAAAACCCGAAAAAATTGTTTTTCACTAACTGATACCGATCATGAGCTTTTTTCCCTCTTTTTTAATATCATTCTTTCTTTTTTTTTTTAATAATGTTTTTTCCCCAATGTTTTTGTCTGCAATGATAGGAATAACTAACTTAGAGTAACTAACTAAAAAGCAACGGTTAGAAAGTCTGTTCTGAATTAGTGACGACAAGAACCACATTGACTGAAAAACGTTCTTTTTCAATTATAAATAAATCCCTTTCACTTCAGCAGCAGTAAATTCCTGGGGTACTTCTCCTATTGATTAGAGAAATAGTTATTTTGAATTAATCACAACAAATTGGTCTGATATATAAAGAAAATGTAAGAATTGTCTAATGTAATTAGTCGATACGTGATACTTAATACAACTGCTTATATTTAGGGCCGAACATAAGTGAAAATAGTAGAGCATAAAGTTAACAGAACTGGATATTTATGGGCTGTCCAACATCAAAACTAGTGGCTCTAGATTCCATGTGAAGATGAGTTTGACCCTAACTCAACCCCAAAAAATAGTTTGGGAAATAAAAATTGTCCAAATCTTTATAAATTATTTTTTATTTTTATAACTAGCTGATATAAGATATTTAATATGATAGCTATCATTTGATTAAAAATGCAAGAGATATTGAGTTCAATTTTTCTTGTCAATATTTCAAATTAAATTAGACCTAATATCTCTTTCATAAAATTAAAAAAAAATTACTTGGGATTTAAAATGTTAAAAAAGAGGAAGGAAAAGTTCATAACAATATAGTAATACCAGTATAAAACCATCAATGATATGATATGCATGTATGATAATCTACATATATGTAATATAATAAGAAGAAACAAAGGTAATAACATTAGTACAAGCGAACTAGTTAGTTAACAAATGCAATTTATAGTTGGAGGTTTTTGCCATTTATGTTGGCATTATATGATATCCAAGTGGAAAGACCTAAAATTGTAACAAATTGGCAACTATTTGAGACCAAAAACCCTATACCTCCTATGCTTTAGGAGCATGATTAATATAATTAATTAAGTAATTAACTTACATAATATCTAGATCATCAACCAAACGGTGAGTTTCTCTCTTGTGTCATAGCAGAAGTATTGATCAGAGGGCTTATCCTATCAGTCGAAAGTGGAGCTCTTCTGGGTGATGGCCTTTCAAGCTTAGTAGATGCTTCAAATTTCTTTTCACCCATTGGATCACCTTGAAGAATTGGCTTTGTTTCATAAATATCCGTTATAGGATCCAAATCAGTGGCTCTATCCATTGGTGAGGGAGCAATCGGAATGTGATGATCAGCTTTAAAAAGATCATGATCTGGGGGTCCAAGACAACTTGGGTTTGGCCCTAATTCTTGCAAACGAAGATCATCAGACCAAATTAAAGGGCTTTTTCCGGTGCCGGAATAAGGGCTTGACCTCTTCTTTCCTAAACAAATGTTGTCATTACTGGGCATGAAACCATCAAGTGAAGATGGCCTATCCATATTGTTATGCTGAAGATCAAGTTGATCACATCCATAAATGTTAAGGTCTTGAAATTGTGGAAAATTTAGAGAAGCAAAATCTTTAATTGAACTCGTATCAGGAATTCCTTGATTTCCAATCCCTTTGTAGCTCCCAGAGCCCATATTTTCACCAGCCAGAGTTTGATAAGCTTTCTCTAACATGCTTTGCATGTACTTCCCATGAGCCTCTATCCTTAATTGAAGATGCCTTTGTACCTGCGTATATATGCATACACATTTTTTTAAGAAAAAAAAAAAACAAAAACAAAATTATTTATGTAATATCATCTCATTTGACGTCAAAACATTTTTCTTTTGGTTAATGAAATAGAAAAAATAATTGATATAATTTGTTGAAGAAGTTACCTCTAGTTGCTCATGCAATCTTCTCTGCACCTCCATTTGCATCCTAATCGCATCAACCATGTGTGAGTTACTGTTATATTACAGTTTCACACATCCATATATTTTGGGAAGAAATCCTCAAAAAATAATGATAATAAAAAAGAACAAGAACGAAAAGAAAAAGAAAATTTTAGGAAATTCTTTGAATTTTTCTTTTTTGAAAAAATTAATGAGTAAGTCTTGCATGAACTTCAGAAACTATCAATTCCAAGATAGAACGTACTCATTCATACTACGGCCCAACATCGCAGAAGAGGGCGCTGCACTGCGTTGAAGATCTAATGTTGGAGCTGCCATGAAACCAAAGAATTTAATAAGGGAAAAAAATTCTATTTAGTTTCTATTGCAAATACGTTTGTTTTTCTGGGGAAAAAAAAATCTCTCATACCATCCTTGATTGAGTGATCATTGAATTCCTTGTGGGGTTGCTTTCCAAGTCTAAATTTCTAAATCAGAAAAAAGAAAGAAAAACAATTAAAAAGGCTAAGGAAAACTAAATATCAAAGGAAAAGAAGAAGAATGAAATGAAGCCAACCCTACATGAGAAACTAAAAGAAAATACCAAAAAAGTTGAGTGTTGATCTAAAGGTAATTAAAAGAAATGAAAATTGTATTCAAACCTGGAGATGGCTTTTGAGGTGATAAAGTGTAAGACCCTTCACACCCATAACTCTCATGATAGTCTTAGGAGTTGCCTCTGCAAAAATCAAATTAACTATTAGAACTCTTTTTTTTTTTTCTGCAACAAAAGAGGAAGAATGAAAAATTAGAAGTGTGAGTATTAAAAATTACTATCAGGGCCACCAAGTTGAGCGACAGCATCAACAAAGCGTTCATGGAGTTCAACAGTCCAACGAAGCCGAGGCTTAGGGTCAGTGGTTAAGACAAGACCAGAGTCACCTTGAACACACATAGCTCTATCATGCGAATTCATACTTGAAGCTTTCTTTGTATGGAACATTCTCTTTCTCTCTCTAGCCAAATTTGTTCCCTTTTTTTTTTTTACAAAAGATAGATTCAAGAAGAACAAATGCGATGCAAATAGGAAAGAATAGGGTGCGTTTTTGAAGAGGAAGAAGAGAGAGAGAACCACCAGATTTAGTTCTTTTGGGTGTATTTCATTTGATCTTCTAACTATTAAGAAAACCCCAGGGAGACAAAGGTAAACCTATATATATATATATAAAGAACACCTATTCTAATATGAAACCCTTCACCAAAGATTCTCTCTACCTCTTAAATATCAATGTTGTTAAAACCGGATCAAATAAAGAATCGAAGAGCTCAAGGATTCGTAGTTCGACCGATTTGTTGGAATTCAACCGGATTTTTTTCATTTTTTAAAAAATATATTATTTTTTAAGTTTTATATAAATATTATGAAAATATAACTATATAAAAAATTAAAAATAGTTTAGAAAAATATATTTATCATCAAACATTAACAATAAGACTATATTTTCAAGTCATTCAATATTTATAACAAAAATTTAAGATAAATATAGTAAAAAATTATAATTTTTTAAAGAAATTCTTCAAATATAAATTATAAAATTTTATTTTATTCATAAAAAATTCATTAAATTATTTGAATTTTAATTATTTTGTATTTATAATTTTATTTTATTTTTTTCCAGAAAAAATAATATTGTATGAATATTTTGAACAAAAAATTGATTTTTCTAAATTAAACCGGTTTTTATCATTTAACCCAGTTTTTTCAGTTTTATCCCGGTTTAACCGGTTTTTTGGAGGTTTGAAACAGTATTTTTTGGTTTTTATTCAATCCGATTTTCACCTATTGAACCAACCGGACCAGCCGATGGTTCGCAGTTAAACCGGTTCGACCACCCGTTTCGGTTTTAATAACCATGTTAAATATGACTGCAACGAATTTACATCCATACATAAATAGAAGAGAGAGAATCTTTACAATAATGTAAATCTTACAATATACGTACAAAGTGTAGTGTAAAATTGGAGCAGTATACTTTTTGTTGTTACTAGAATAAGTGTATATCTTTTCTAATGTTACTTATATTTTTACCATGTGAAACTATTTTATTTACTGTAATTAAAATTCAAAAATGCCAAAATGCTTTTTTTTAATTATATATATATATTTTTATTTAGATTTTTTTAATTCTGGTGACTCAAATTTTGTTGCGACTTTAAAAAAAAAAAATCATGCACTTCTATTGAGGGAAATATAAACTGAATAAATGAGAAGAAGTGAAGAAGAAGAGAACAAATTGTGTTTGAGTGAAATGGATGTAGAGAAAGAAAGCAAAATTAGGGATTTAGGGGTTTTTAATTAAAAAAAAAAAAAAAGGAAACTTGAATAAAATGCATAGTTTTGACTTTGAACCGGATTTTAAGCTGATTCAATGATTTCCAGTCCAAATGCCGTTTATGATTTTTATGTTGAATCGACATAGTTTTCTTATTGATTTACGGTCCAACCGATTTAACTAGACTAGTCAATCTGAGTTTCAAAACATTACATTTTATTTTGCTTCAAATAGTGTGTGCATGGATCCATTAATTCGTCCATTGATAACTTTTATTATTCAGTCAATTAATATCGATATTTAAAAATTACAAACCATAAATCTAACCAATTATTTTGATTAATTTTGATTTTTGCAATTCAATTAATCACAAATTTCTATATTTAACCAACTAAAACTTACACATAAAAGCATTAAAAAAATTTTACAAATCTAATTTTAACTATGCACAGTACAACTCAAAATACAAAATAAAACATATAAATTAACCAAAATACAAATAATTGTTAAAATCAAAATACAAATAATATATCTAATTAGTCATAACCCATTATCTGGAGAGTAAAATAATCATATTCCAAATCAATTAAAAAAATTTAGAGGTAAAATAATCATATTCCAGATCAATTAAATAAAATTTTTAGAGAGTAAAATAAAGTAAAATAAAATGTATTTAATATGAAAAGAACGTATAAATTTAGTAAGAAAAATATATAAAAAGAATTTTGAATTTAAAACTAAATATGTGCATATAGTAACTAGTTAACCATTACTCAACAATTAGCCGTAACTTATAAACTGAAATTGTAACCAAAAAATAAAAACATATATATAATCTAAAACCGAACTCAGTGGACAATTAACCGAGATTTTTAGTTCGGTTTTGAAATGATTTTTCAACCATTTTTTGAGTTCCATTTTCCATTAATGATTTTTTAGATTTTCATTTTTTCGATGCCTTTGCACATGACAAAGCATTTTTATGAAATATAATTAATTCATATTTAAATTTCAGTTCCTTATAAAATAATTAAAAAATTATAAAAATTCATATATATATATATATATAAAATAATTAACTATATGTGAAAATTATTTATGTCTTTATTGTTTATTATTCACCATTTTTTTTAATTTATTAAGGGTAAATCCATATATAGCCCCCTAAACTTGTTAACAAAAATCATTTAGGTAACTAAACTCCACTAGTGACTATATAAGCAGCTGAACATGTAAATTATGCTACAAATAAACACAAAATCATAGTGGATTGAAATCCAAAAAGCACATGACCCACAAATGCATCTAACGTGGCAAATGACTCAATAATATAATTACACATGTCATATAGTGTCTTTTTAAATTTTACCGATGGAAAAATCCATCAATTTTTCATCAGTAACTTTTATTAAATAAAAAAAACTCCTGCTAATCATAGGTTGCTAAAAATAGAGGAAAGCAAACAACAAACTACAAAACTGCCTCTTTGGTCCCTCCTAATGTATGCTAAAAAGCATACAATCATATAGGCAAACACATGAGAGCAAGTGCATGGAAAAGTCCAAGTATAATAATAATAATAATAATAATAATAATAATAATAATAATAATAATAATAATAATAATCTTTTTCTAGTTTGTATGTTTATTAATGAAAGCATCTATTGTTGCCCATTTTCATGTCAAATGGAATTTTTTGCTTATTAAAAACCAAAAAAAAATTCTGCCTCCATCTTTTTGATGAGCTAGGACCTACATTACACAATGGATAACATTGAGGCATCACACACATATAAACAATTTAAGCTTCAAAGGATAGAACTGAAAATAACCCCAAGGCCAAATCGTATTTCTTTACCATTCAACCAAAAATCAAAGCAAACCCAACACTATAAGAAAATGCTTAATTAGCAACAAAAAATTAGCAAGAAAATTTATTTTTGTTGGTAATTAGCAATGGAATTTGATTTTCGCCGTTGCTAATTACCAACGGAAATAAAATTTCATTAGCAAAATCATTGGGAATTTTTTTGGTTTAGCAACACAAATGAAAAATCGTTGTCTCCAATCATTAAAAATGGAGAAAACTTTTAGCGTCAAATTTTACAACAGAATTTTGATACTGTTGTTAAATAAGACACCAGCGAAATGCGAAAAATTTTTCAACGGAATATAACAACAAAAACAAAATTTTGTTGGTAATTTAGCATTGAAGACAAAATTATGTTGGTAAATTAGCAATGGAAACAATGTTTCATTGGTAATTTAGCAACAGAAATGCAATTTCGTTGGTAATTTACCAACCTAAATACAATTCCATTGGTATATTACAAACAGAATGTTTTATGTTGCTAAATTAGCTATGGCAAAACATTTCATTGGTAATTTAGCAACAGAATTATATTTCTATTGGTAAATGCCTTGTTGCTCTAGGTATAAATTATTTTCCCCCTACTCTCTCTTTTGCAACTGAGATTTATCCTCCCTCTTTATTCTTCATTTTTTCATCCTTCTCCTTCTTTTTATGTCTTGCCATCTTGCTACCTCTCTCCCTCTCCCCCTCCCTCACCCTCACCCTCTTCCTCTCCTTTGCCCTCTCCCTCCCCTTCTATACCTTAGGGTTTTTTTGTCGAAAAGTAAGCTATAACTTTACCAAACTTCAATTAGCTTTGGTTTCTTTTTTAGCATTTGTTGATCCTTATCAATTCGCCGGTAAACATCTCCGATCAGGTAATATCTTATCTTTTATTTCTTTCTTCTTCATATAAATCTAATTTAAATTGCATGAACTCCAAAATTTTTCCTCTTTAAATTTAAATGAGCTTATCTGATTGTTGAACCATTAACACTTTACCTTTCAAAATCTGTTTTCAAAGTCTTGATTATGTATTCTCGAGGAAACACTTATTTTTATTCTAGATATTGGACGATTTAGTGTCAAATTAGACACTTGGGTGGGCTTTATGTATTTCTATGTCACTGTTGATGTTAACGAGATCTTTTTCTGTAGGAGTTCAATATGCCATTCTAACTAATGCATTGTGTTTTTGGCTTTGGTAATTAGATGTTATTAGCTCTTGCTTGAATTCCAAAGTTGAGACAGAGAGAATAATATTTGTTTTCCCTTATTATGATTATAATTCTCTAAATTTTAAGTACTATGGTCGAAATTTTTTGAAATTTAAGTACTTTGCCATACGCTATACTTTTTTTTATCATTAATTGTTATATCTTGAGGGTGACAAGACTTACTGTTAGTTATAACCGTAAAATGGAGAACCTTTTTTGAATTACATATTTTAAAGCTATGATATCGTAGATATTTATTAAGTGTACAAATTGTCCAATTAATGTTTGCTACTCCACTCTCAAATTTTCCGGCTACTCAATCTTCCTTAAGAAAGATCTTTCCCGACGGATGCTTGAGCACTCATGATGGCTGAATTTGATGTTCATGAAGAATTATGTGGATATTATTTTGGGTTGGAAGTGTTTCCTTTTTTTCCTTTCCAATTCAAGTAATATATTTTCTTTTATTTGTTTTGTTAGGTTAGAGGGTATTAGGTTTGCTGGATATATTCTGAGGACGGTTTGTGATCTTTGTAAGCAAGCAACTTATAATATTAAACCAATCAGTTTGTGACCTTTCTAGGTAAGCAGCTCATAGTATGAGTATTACATTGAAACTCCTTGGTTTCATTTTTAGTTGCCAAAATGACATTTTAATCAAAATGCCATTTCTTTTAGCAAATTTTGTGAAGGTTCAGTTATCTCTAATTTGTGCCCAAGAATTACAATTGTGAGGCTTGGTTTACATTATCTTTGTTGCTGTCTGTGCTTATTTAACTTGATATATGCCACTATGACACTTTTACAGAAGAAAAAAAAGTAATTCAAGTTTTCATTAATTTTAAAGGCATTTTCAATGCAGTATGTTCTGATGTTACTATCACATACAAGGGTGATGGCAACTATGAAGCTATCCTAAGAAGTGATTTTGTAATTACCAGGGTTGCATTTCGAGATAATTCATCAAAATATTTCATCAATAATCGTGCAAGTAATTTTACTGAGGTCGCCAAAAAGCTAAAAGGGGGTTGATCTCGACAATAACCATTTTTTAATTCTACAGGTTTGTTTTAGCAACAATAACCAATTAAAGTAGCTATATATCTAATATTTTTATAGATAAATCAAATAAAGATTGATGTCAATTTGATTAGGTAGCAATTCAGTCTAAAGTTAATATTAATCTGATTAATATTTTATTGAATGTGAACATATAGTCATGTTTTTTTTCCCTCATTGAAATCTCTTCAACTCCTATATGTATGTGCACATTTATTTATACATAGTGGGGACACAATTGTGTTGATATAATTGCATCCAAGAATTATGATATTGTTATTTTTCCTTCATCTCATTTATCTGTTTTTAATTATTAGTTATAGTTATATGCTTTTGTATGTAAATGTGATTTATCTTTTGTGATTTAAAAGGAATAATCAATATAGTTTACATATAAATGTATATTTCCTGGTCACTTTTATTGCTATAAATTTTAAAAGATATGTGGTTGTGAATATGGATTGGATATTTGAATATGGATTTGCTTTATTGCTTTTTTTTCTTGTAATGCCAATAATATATATACAAATAAAGTTAAAGCTGTGTATGAATTTTAAACAACTTATTTATTCATTTATTTATTTATTTATTTATTTTAAGTCAGCTCTTCTCTTCCTCTGTCTCTCATAATTGCACTTTTGTAATTGTGGGAATTATTCAATAAAAGTAATACAAATATTATTCCATAACCATGAATTATAATATCTTAAATTCTTATTTAATTAGAAAGAAAAGCAGTAACCAGTGTTTGATATTACTAGTCTTTCATTTTTACTTTCAATTTTTTTGATCCCTTCTTCTTATTATTATTATTATGAAAAGGGAGCAAATGATAATCTTTTGTACTATGGTTCATGTGATGCTTAAGGAACAAAATTTAATTTCACAACCTTAGTAATTAACGGATGAAAGAATACTCTATGTATGTGTGTGTGTGTGTGTGTATGAGCTATAAATCAGTATTAGCAACCAATTTCTCTATTTATATCCTTCTTAATTAAAATTAACAAAGTAGGGCCTATTTGAAGTCATAATTAATATTAACAAAATAGTATTTTTTATAGTATCCTAATATTTCAACATTTAAGAGTCTTTATACTTTGTTAATTTGCTTCTGTAACTTGAGTCTTATTGTCCATATAGCTTTCTTTTGCTTTTCCTATTAGAATGATTGCTTTAGT
This sequence comes from Excoecaria agallocha, assembly GCA_037975025.1. Taxonomy (NCBI): domain Eukaryota; kingdom Viridiplantae; phylum Streptophyta; class Magnoliopsida; order Malpighiales; family Euphorbiaceae; genus Excoecaria; species Excoecaria agallocha. The sequence goes on from CM075809.1 coordinate 3,698,012, forward strand.
GTGTTAAAATGCTTTGAGTTAAATTATTAGTAATGAAATGTTGACATTAAAAATTAATAGTAATTTTCTATAAAAAGTGAACAATATTTTAGTGACGGAATAGCGACGAAATTACTAATTCCGTTGAATTTACCGATGAAATTACTAATTTCATTACTAAATCTACCAACAGAACTTGTATTTTTTGTTGTTAAATTTAGCAACAAAACTTGTAATTTTTGTTGTTAAATTTATCAATGGAACTTGAATTTTCGTTGCTGAATTTAGCAACGAAAATCAATTCCATCGCTAAAAATTAGCAACGGTTAAATCCACAACCACTCATTCCATTGCTAATTTTCGTTGTTAATTTTGATTAGTAATGAAAAATCAACAATTTCTATTGCTAATTGAGTATTTTCTTATAGTACAAAAGAATTTAGAGTAGTGCAATTCATAACTCTTAAAGTTAATTAAAGAATAAACCAAAAATTTACAGCATATGAATGTACACATACCTTTTGGAAGATCATATACAGCAAATGATAGATTCCCTAGAAAATGGCTTTTTAAAAGTGAAGGCCAAGCAACATGAGAAGAAGATGATATTGGAGTTCTATTGAGAGCAAGAAAACGAATAAAGTTACCAGCCAAACAAAAACACCATTTTCTTTGTATTGAAGCAGAACTTGCATATCATAAATAAAAACTACAATGGCTTTCCAGTTCTATCCAATGAAACACAAATAAGGAAATATTTTACATCAACAATTTTATACCTATTAAGAAATCAACTCCAACTTCAACTCAAACATCTATGGATAATCAAATAAAGCAGTGAATTTCGTTAGTAAAATCATAGAATATGGCCATTACAATTCAACAAAAAAAAACCAAAGCTTTACTAAAACAAAATGATAACATCATAAAATATAATAGAACACTAGAACCATGTTTGCATTTTAAGACAAATCTCCTTCATCTATAACAATAAGAGAAGAAGCAATTAAAGAAAATGCACCTGCAAGCTAGAGCAGAAAGCATGTCTCTTTCTAACCATCGCCACACTTCTTTCTCAATCTTTATCTGACAAAATCATTTTAAGCTTGCTGAGGAGCAATGATAACATAGAAGAGATGCAAGCCAATAGCAAAAAGGGCACTTCTAGCTTTGAAGCATCCCACAGCCATTGCCAATTTCTTGGGTGTTGAAGGATAACACAACACTATATTTTTCCAACTATAAAAAACAATTGGATACTTGGTCAATAAAAATGAGAATATAATTCTTCAGTATATCAATCCAATTGAACTCAAACGTCTTATAATAACAATTCAACAAACAGAAAATATGCATTCCATTCAACATATAATGCACAATGAGAATGTAAGGACCATACTAGGTCCACCCAAATTCATCATTCTATAAGCTATTTTACATACGATAAATTATTTTTTTTATAACTTTGTTGGTTAATATTGTTGTATGCATATGCCTATCTCAATAGACTATGATAAATTATAGAACAATACATTAATTATTATATATAATCAACTAAACTATTCTTTTCATTAATGTTCTTTTAATACAAAATAATAAATGCAAGGAAAAATAAAATAAATTACACTTAATAATTGACTCTCTCTCCTATCTCTAAAGTTGACTTTACAAATAGCAGCTCTTGTCCCAATAGAAATCATCTTGACTTCAAGTACCTACACGAATAAACACCCATGCTAAGCTATAAAGCTTAGTAGGGAACAATAACTATATGAACAACCACTCACAGTGATTGTTTTCAAGCACACAATAAATAGTAATAATGTCAAGATATTATAATTAACATGCAAGAGTTATAATATAACTCACATAGCATATTTAATATATAACATTATTGTATAAGAATAGATCATTATAGAAAAATTAAGTCTTTATCAATATAACATATATACTATTCATTTCGTATTGTGAAATTGCCTGCTAAAATCCTGTGGTTGTGGATAACGGGTGATCAATACTATACTGTAGCACCCGAAGGTACAAAAGGATACCCAAAAGGTATTAATCATGAGGATCCAAATGGGCCAAATCATAGGGACCTATACAAGGTCGAATCATGGGGATCTATACAAGGACGAATCATGGGGACCCAAACAAGGTCAAACTTATAGCAGCTGCGACTGTAACCCTATAGACATGCATATCTATCCACAACCAAATTTATGTGCAGGCCAAGGATCATATTCATATAGAAATTGATTTATACAATTCAATTTATCAAATAAGATAAGAAGTTAACTCAAACACTATAGCATTATTCTTTAACTATCATATCATAATCAAAATATATATAGATATATATACATGCATCAATTACTATAACTTTATTATTATATTACTTATACATTTCTTATGCTTATTGTTGTACATTACCATATACTTTATGCTTAAGGTAGTTTATAAGATTTAGGAAAAGTGTAGTTAAGCTTATGCCTCATAATACATCTTATTGTTTCAAGTTTTGAACTTTGAAGGAGGGTGATGGTTACTACCAATTCATGGTAACCGTGGCCCAAGACATGACATAGGGGTCATGGTTACTACCAAATTCATGGTAATCGTGACCTAGGTGCACTTTCAAGTTCGGACTATGCCAAACTACCTCACGGTCATTATCGGATGAGTAATAACCATGTTTTATATTTTTTAAAGGGATCACGGTTACTATGAAAAGCTTAGTAACCGTGACGTAGGGTGTATTTTGGTTTTGGACTGCCTCATGGTTACTATGAAAATCATAGTAACTGTGATGCCTTAAATCGTCCAAAGACAAAATTTCTATCTCAACATCAATGACGTTTTTGACCAAGAAAACATCATTTTTAGGGAAAACTTTCTTCTACAAAGTTGTAGATCTATATGTATAGTTTTTAAAACATTAAAAATCAACCCAATCAGAGTTATAAATCTCAATATATCTCATAAAAACCACCGACTACTCCAAGTGATAGAGCAGCAGTCTAGACCCGAATTCAAGCCTATTTTTCTCTATCATACAATTTGATTCAGGTTCTGTGTTCTTCATATGAAATGAATATCTATGAGTATAGTTTCTTATCTAACTAGAATATCTCAATTTGAGTCATGAGAACTCAAGATATCAACATATTTGTACTGACTGGTCATGTGAGTTTTAAGACAGTTTTTCCCTATCTTTAACAAAACTTACTATTTTGGTTTTCAATCAAGGCTAACCTCAATTTTTCATGATATTCACTTAATATAACATAATATATTACTAATATCACATCATATGCATAGCAAGCACATATAAAATAAAGGAAAAGTTCCCATACCTCTTTAAGCTTTAACCTTTCAAGTTTTTCCTTTCTCTCTTTCTTTCCCTTCATCTCTTCTTGATCCTAACTTTAGGTTGTTATAAAAAGTACCTATATTTCTCTACCATCTACTGCTCTACCCACTTGAATCATCATCATCGTCTTAGAGAAGAGAAGAAGAAAAAGAGAAAAATGAAAGAAAAGAAAAGAAGAAAACTAAAATGAGCACAAGGCCAAGAGTGGCCGGCCATCAAAAGGAAAACCATATTTGTCTCCCTCTCTCCTAGCCTCCCACTTGTTAAATTCCTATTGGTTGCTAAATAAAAATCTTGGAAAAGTTTACTTTGGTCCCTCTTTGTATTTATGCTTCTTAATTTAATATATAACCTTTCACTTATTACATTTTTACCAAAAAACTTTTACTTTAACTTTTCAATTATATCCCTAATTTGCAATTTTCCTTCAATTAACCACATAATTAACCTCTGTCTCATTCAAAATAACCATATACCCCTCTTAGGGTACCATTAGAGGTATTACAGAGAAATTTTTAAAGGTATAGAATTTGATAAAAGCATATCAAATCAAGCTAGAGAGAATTTTGAGATCACGAACTTGCATCTAAGCAAATATTTAACATTAACCTCTTTGTCTCTATCATGGTGAATAGAATTCCAATCCGGTCCTCTAGAATTTAGTCTTCATCTCTTAGGCACCAACATGCTCGATGTACTTATCGGCCTTTAAAAACAAAGCAATGTGACCAATAAGGAATTACAAACCAGCCTTGTTGCTCCTGGATGTGACCTTTTTAAAGGCGCCAGATCCAAGGGTCTTATCCTTACCTGAGAGAAGAAGATGCGAGAGAAGAAGATGGTTTTAGGGATGTTAATGGAGATGATGTGGCAAAGAGGGGAGGAGAAAGAGATTTTTAGGGATTTCTATAACTTTTAGCTATTGGGAGAGAAGAAGATTGAATTTGAAGGTGGCTAACATGTTGGTATCAATGTGATTTTCATGCATTTTTCCACGTCAGCTTTTGTATTCATTTATAGCATAAGTTACATGTTCAGGTGCTTATCTGGTCACTAGTTGAGTTTAATTGCTTAAACAAGTTTTGTTAATAAGTTCAGGGGGCTGCACATGGGTTTACCCATTTATTAAAATAAACTATTATGGATCAATTTAGAGCAACAATTTCTAAATATTTACACTTGCTTAATATTGAGGAGGATATAACTTTAGACAATGGGATACAAACACACACACACACACACACACATTGTCATATTTATTTATAAATTATAGTATAAAATGTGCGTGCACGCACACACACATATTGTCATATTTATTTATTTATTATAGTATAAAATGCGCGTGTGCGCACGCACACACACACACACACACACACACACACACACATATATATATATACAAGATAAATGTGTGACTATGATTGGTACGGTTTTGACACTATGTAAATGTTTCAAAAATAAGATAATTTATAGAAATTTTATTGATCATAAAATTACTATATCTAATAGAGGTATTGAATTATTAATTATATATAAGAGTACAAGTTATATGATAAACAAAATTACAACAACTAATAATAAATAAGAAAAATTTTGTATTATAACATTCACCGTCAAATAGAAGGTTAGTGTTATTTATTCAATTAAATTTCAAATATGATTATTGAATTTTTTGCATAATTGATTGTTTCTCAGTTTAGTAAAGTAGACTGCCTATTATTAATTAGGTTTTATAATTTTTATTTGAATAGAGTGAATTTTTTTTATAAAAATTAAGGATGGTCGAACTACTTAATTAGTCCATATTTTATATTTTTAAATCCAATTCATTATTATTGGTTTTACAAAATCAACATAACAAAATCAATATCCAAATTTATCTTATTAATAATCGATTAGCCGCCACTATCACAAAATAAGTCTATTGCCACATATTCTTAACAATATATTTGAAAATGTTGACTTAGATATATTTGAAAATGTTGACTTAGTTTATATAGGCAATAATGTAGCAATATATTTAAAATTTTACAAGCTAATAATTGTTGGAATAAGATGCTAAAATTATTACATTAACCTTAAGTAACAATGATGAATGCAACACTTTCAAATTTATTGTAATATATGCTATAATTTTTGCAATAACACTAAGGCAACAAGGGAGAATGCAATGCTTTCAAATATGTTGTCATAGGTCTATGGCAATAGTTTAGCATCTTATTGCAACAACTGTTAACTTGTAATATTTCAAATATGTTACTAAATTTTTATTTTATATGAATTAAGGCTACCATTTTATCGATATGTTGCTAAAAATTTGTTGCAATAAGCTCATTATGTGGTAGTGCACTAATTGCTTAACCACTAAATTTAGTTGGTCAACTACTAAAGAAATGTATGCATAAAATTACTTTATAAAACATAAATTTAAAAAAAATATACATGTATAAGGTTGAAACATATATTTTAAAAGTTTTAAACATAAATGTCTAAGCATAAATAGAATTGAAAATTATAAAAATTCTATATCAATACAATGATAATTTCAATTAAAAAGGTGAAAAAGTTACATTTATATAGAGCATGAAGTATATTTACATTTTATATAACATAAAATGGTAATTTCCAATTAAAATATGAAAATTTTATTTGTTTAAGGCATTATCGAGATTATAACATATTTTTTGTTTGTTAAAGTAGTTACCTTAATCCTCTTGTTAGATATTTTTGTTACATTTGTTAATATTTCATAATTGTTGTATTTTATAAATTTGTTATGTACTTTTTCATAAATAATTGGCTTTTACTTATTCAATACACAACATTAAAGTTCTACATAGTATCAAAGCTTAAAAATATATAATGGCTACATCTTCAACAACTTCCTAAAACCCCATTATGTCTAATTCTTGCTTGAAAAACTTAATTTCTTCCCATTCTAAATTACCGACAACTCAAGAGATATGTTGATGGCTTAAAACTGCACCTTTAAAATAAATATTATAAAGTTGGTTCCAAAAAAACCATATGTTGTTATCTTGGTTGTCTCCTCTCTATCTAAAGAGGTTTCTTCTTTGGTATGAAATCTTCTTTTGAGGTATGGCATGCTTTGGCCATAAACTATGGCTCTATGTCACACAAATTGACATCTTTAGCTTAATATTGAATTACAAAAGTCCAAGAAGACTGATTTTACAGTCTCCCAATACCTATGATATGCTAAGTCACTTATGGATGAACACTCTACTGCAAGTCATACCATAACCATTACCAAGTTCAATGCTATTGTGTATATGGACATAAAAAGTGAGTACCATAACATCATCATAGCCCTCAAACTTCATCCAAAACCTGTGTTATTCAATAAACTTCATAAGCCTTTTTTCTTACACATGAAATTATGCTCAAAAGCCATATAGAACCACCTATTGCAAGTTTAACTCAATACTTTTCTCAATCATCACATACCTCAAATCAAACTCCATCTAGCTTATAATATAATTATGCTCACCAACCACACTAAAATAAGGGCCCTTGCCAACTTTGAAACCTTAGGAATCACATTGCTAACAAATGCCATAGGTGGTGTGCTTATAATTCTCATGGTAATTTTTTTTTGTGCAAACAAATGTTACACGGTTGCCTTCTACTTACACCTCTACAAATGCACATGATCCTAACTTGTTGTGGTTGGTTAACTCTAGAACAAATTATCATGTGACACCTGATATGGCCTTACTCCATATTGTTGATGACTATACGGGCGAGTAGGTAATGGTTAGGGCTTGGATACTGCTCATGTTTGTAAAGGCTTCTTAAACCACCATTCACATAATTTTAACTTAAACCATGTTTATCATGCTCCATCTATTTATCAAAACCTTCCTTCTATTCATAAATTCATTATTGACAATACATTTTTTGGCATTCTTGTTTCTATGTTAAGGATCAGGCAACAAAGTAAGTTTTTCTCGATGTGCCAAATAGAGATGAGTTATAAATAATACCAAGTTCAAGTAAGAAGTAAATGTGACTACGGGAGTTTCCTTCCTTGTCTGGCATAATAAATTGGGTCATCCTCATATGAAATTAGTGTCCAGAATAATTAAAGAGAATAAACTTCATTCTAGTTTATCATTTTGACCTTTAAAATGTATTGTCTATTGTATGGAAAAATTGACAAAAATTTCTTTTTCTTATGTTTAACATAATAATGAGTATGTTTTATATTTAATTTTCTCTAAGTCATAATAGCCTTTTCCTACACTATTAAATCTAGAATTTTATTATTTTTAATTTTTTATGACTTTATTTCTTGAAAAATAAAAATGATGTTTTTGCTACATTTCTTGGTTTTAAATCTATAGTGGAAAATAATTCAATTCAAAAATTCAAAAAATCTGAAATTGATTGGGGAGGCGAGTCTCAAAAATTGTCATCCTACCTTAAAAAATCTATCTCATATTCATGAGCAAAAAAGTGTTACTAAATGTCAATTTCACTGTATAGTTAACACTAAACTTACCCTTCTTGTTAATAATACATGCAATGACCCTATTTTTTTTCAAAGTGTTGTTTACAATATTAATCTTATACATATAAATACATTAAATGGAATTAGTCATTGCTAAAATTATTTAAAAATTTATTTAATTTTCAAAAATTACACGTTTTTTCTTTACCATTTTTTCTCTACTGTACCCGTACAAAAAACACAACTTTTTTCATGGTAAATCTTGTGTTTAGTTTGGTCTATCTCTTCATTATTTTGGACATTTTGTTTTGGATAAGGATATATGTAGAATTTATGTTGCCAAAAATGTGGTTTTCAATGAAAACAAATTTTTATTTCAAAATTTGAAGAAAGCCAATCCATATCCAAGTTCTTTTCCAACTTTACCATGGATGCATGTGTGGTTCTCTTCAAATTCACCCAATCTAATCTTTCTTATCCGAATTCAACTCAAACACCTACTGCCTTATCTCAACAAACTCCTAACTTTATCCAATCTCTTTTCTTTACTTCATCTTATGCTTTTGCCTCACATCTCAATTCTTCAAATCCTATACACTATAATTCCAATTTAAATGTAAATATATCCACCCTTTCAATTAATTTTTCTCATATTTCCAATCAATCCCCATCTACTTTTTCTAGTTTAAATTTACTTATTAATCTTTCTTATTTTCACATACACATGACAATACTTCTTCTTATGTTTCCAACCCTAACTGCACTCATTCTATAATGCTTCACCCTTTATATATTGCTAAACACCAATCAAATATTGCCATAATTACCAGTTCGAAGCTTATCTAACATTCTCATAAGTGTGAACTTGATTATCTTTGTATTGAACATATCACTTTCATTCAATCAAGCCCCCTACGTATTGTGAACGACAAAAAGACATACAATCCAAAATTGATTCCTTTCATGCAATTAATATTCGACAGCTTGTTTCAAGTCCTCTTATGCAAATATTATTGGTAGTAAATGGATTTACCATATCAAGCAAAAATTGGATGGCTCCATTGACTGTTACAAGGCATGGCTAGTTGCCAAAGTTTATCACCAGCAGAGTGGTGTTGACTTTAAGGAGGCTTTAGTCCTATCATCAAGGCTACTATTATATGTATTGTCTTGCCATATAGTACTACTTTGAACTGGCCTATAAGTTAACTTGATGCGTTTAATGCTTTCTTGCATGGGTTCTTTGATGTTGATATTTTTATAAAGCAGCCTAAAGAATATAGTGATCATTCTAAGCTTGATCATATGCATAAGCTTACATGTCTCTCTATAGCTAAAAGCAAGCCCTAAGGGCTTGGTTTGAATGTTTAAGCATTTTTTTACTAATCACTATTGGTTTTGTTCTTTTGAAGCTAACTCATCATTGTTTATTTATGTTTATGGTTTTGTTAAACTCTATGTGGTTTTCTATATAGATAACATTATAATCAAAGGCTCATCTTTTACAGCTATTTATAGCATCATTAAGTTTTTTTAGATTGAATTCCCAATGAAGGTGCTTGGTGAGCTTTCTTAATTCTTGGTATTAAGTTTATTTTCACCTCTTATAGGCTGCTTCTCAATCAACATAAATACCTGCATGTCCTTCTAGAATAAATAAGGTTAAAGGTTTTGATTTTCATATTGCCACCTTCCTAAATTTAATATTGACTTATTACCTGATGGAACATAATACAGACAAATGATTGTGGCTTTTTAGTATGCTACCCTTACACTTCTAAATTTCTTATTTATTGTTAATCACCTACATCAATTTATGCACTCTCCCACCAATGTCCATTTGAAAGTTGTTAAATGCCTTATTCAGTATCTTTCATCCACACTTGATCTTGGTTTTTGTTTCCTTAGTCATTCTAACTACAAACTTTAGTGTTTTCCTAATAGTGAATGGGGAGGATACCCTAATGATAGATGGTCTACGCTCCAATTTAGTTTCTTGGGTGGCAAGGAAATAACCTACAGTTGCAAAATCCTCAATAAAAAGTGAATATAAGTCTATAGCAAATGGCATAACTAGGCTTATTTAACTTGAAATTTTTCTTTATAATCTCTAAATCTCTTCCCCAAATCCATATGTTTTATGGTGTGACAATAATAGGGCTATACATCTCTCATCCAATCCCGTCTTTCATGCTAGAACTGAGCATATAGAACTTGATTATCACTTTTTTAGAGAATGAGTTCAAGCAAGCAAAATCAAGGTTTAGTTTATTATAATAGAGAATCAAATTAGTGACATCTTTACCAAGCCATTTCCAACACCACCTTTTTTATTTGCAACAAGTTACATATTTTGTCCAGGCGAGCATCGACTTGTTGAGAGGTTTAGAGAATAACATATTTTATTTGTAAAGCAATTACCTTAATATCCTCTTGTTAGATATTTTGGTTACATTTGTTAATATTTTAGAATTGGTGTATTTTATACAATTGTTATGTACTCTAATATAAATAGCTGGCTTTTCCAATTTAATACACAACATTAAAACTCTACATAGGGCATAAATATAATTACATTAATATAGGACAAAATGGTAATTTCAATTAAAATGTAAAAATTACCCTATAAACCATATAAGTATGAAAAATTACTTATAAGATATAGATAACTTGTTAATCACTAGTAAATCAAACATTAAATTTAAGTCAAAATCCATTAATCTTAATTATTTAAAATTAAAGTCCGCGTTTATGTCTAATTAAACAAGTTAACCACATATATCGATTTGAATTTAGTTTTAACTCACTACAACAAAATTTTCATTTATTGACGGAAATTCCTGATGGAAAATGTTGAATTTCTATTGGAAAACAAATTTACCGACAAAAATTATCGACGAAAAATGTTGTTAGAGAATAGAGCTTAGGCAAAGTTTTCTGACGGAAAAACAAGTTCATTAATTGGTAAATTTACCAACAGAAAAATAATCTATCGTAAATTCCATCAGCTATTAACTGTTGTGTAATATTTGTATTTCTTCACAAAATAAGTAATTCCATCAATAAATTTACCGACAGTTTAACCTTTTCCATCAATAAATACATCGATGGAAAAAATTGTTTCATCGATAAATTTGCCTATGAGTTATTGCATTCGGTCGGTAAAATTAGCGATGGAAATTGTAATTCTATCAGTAAATTATAACAACAGATCTAATTCTTATTTTTGTAATTTTATCTAGTAAAAAATTACAAAAATTGCAAAATTTATCGATTTCAATTAGAATCTTATATTGATAATCTATTGATTTTTGTTCTACATCTAATTTCTCTAAATAATAGAATCCTAATTCGTAATATAATTAAAAATATCCTAATTGGTAGTATAATATAAAAATTTTAAAGTAAAATAATAACATAACTGAAAATATATGCAACTACTGTAAATTAACAATCCATCAAAAAACACAAGAGTATCAAAACATCAAATAAAATCAGTTTTAGTACCTAAATATTAAAAATTTAAACTATGCAGTGGGTGAAGGTGGATGATCTAAATGCTAAGACGAGGTGTTGCCCTTACCCTTCAACTTATCCACCTTATTATAGAGTTAGGCTATATATTCCATCGACTATCGCAATTGAGTTGCCAACATGTCAACTGTGTTCTCTAGCTGAATGACTTTCTCAGTGGATCTGGCCCACCTACTAGAAGTAGTTGTAGATGATGCGAAGGATTGCGAATGGCATGCGTTTGCAATAAAACCTAAGCCAAAAATCCTTCCATGACTATTTTTACCCCCAACTGATTCAAGATATATTTGACTTTCATTGACATTTTTAGAGTTCTGGTGTTGTCGTATGAGGGTCTCTTGTATTTACTCCTATATTATAATTATTTACATTAATTAGTGATAATTTCTAAATAGTATCATTTATTTAATTGATATTAATGTATAAATTTACATACATTGAGTTGTGTACATTGGGTGTTGACGAATATCTGACAATCATGCTTTTTTGTGTGGGTGTGTAAAAAAAACCTAAGGGAATGTAGGCTTCCTACCCATAGACTTTTCCTGCATCAATATAAAGGGTTATAAGTGAACTTAATTTTACAAAAATTTCAATCGAGTTTCCTCTATTTTTATGATACTTACCTTCCTGTTAAACAAAAAATTTCTCTCAACAACACAATCATCTATAGCAATAGACATTGATAAAATTATCATTCTCCATAATAACCATATATAGTTTTTATTCTAAATTCATAGATCAAATTTACTTGAAGTCTAATTGGGTTTAATTAAATAAAAATATAAGTTACAAAATTTAGATACTTAACATTTTCTCTACATGCTCTTAATGGGTCATAGATCCTCCAGTGTGTACGAGTAGACTCTCTCCATCTGTGCCTCCTCGTTTATTTGCAGAATTGTGCTCTGAAATGGAGATTGCCTTAGGTGTTACCCATTCCAGTTCCCAAATTATACCCTTAGCAACTTCAATACAAAATTAAGAATCTAGAAAGGCCACACTCTATACATCAAGGATACAATTACAAAGTTCCAATCTTTATTCTTTATGAATTGTATAAAATCTAGTGTAAACAAAATACAAAGGCTATCCACATATCTAAACATCATTATTTCCAAATTTTCTAGTTATGATCTTTATTCTTCTTAAATTACATAAAATCCAGTGTAAACTAAATACAGAGGCTATCCACATATCTAAACATCATAACTTCTCATTTTGCTAAAAAATAAATAGAATAAAACAAAATGTACTTAACACCATATAAATGCACAATAAGATATATTAGCTAAGTGAATAAGATACCTAATAAAAGAATTCCAACATCAAAATTAAATTAACATAACCTTGAAATGAGCTAATAAATGAAAAACAAAAATACCTGAGGAGAGGGATGCGATTAAGGAAAGGGGAAGGAGAAGGGAGGAAAGGGGGAGTGAGCGGGGAGGGAGGGGGGAGCAAGAGGCAAGGTAGGGGGTAGCTAGATGCGAGGCAGAGGGGAGGGAGAGGTGAGATAGGAGGGAGGGAAAGGGAAATGAGATGCAAGGGAGAGGGGAAAGAGAGGTAAGGGAGAAGGGCAAGAGAAGCAGCTAAGGTGACAATGGAGATCAGAGGAAGAGGCGATGGCTGATGTCAATAAGGAAGGGAGAATAAGTTGGCAATCGAGGGAGAGGGGAGGGAGATGGGAGTGATAGGGGATGGAGAGAAGACAGAGAGGCGGCTAGATGTAATTTTAGGGTTTGTAGTTTTTTTTTCCTGACTGTAATCAAACATTTCATAGGAAATTTTTTGGCATATTTACCGATAGAATTGCAAGTACTGTCGATAAAAATAATTATTTTTATCAATTTTCTATTTTCAATAATATAACTTATTTTATATTACTATTAAATTATTAATTAATTAACTACCATATATGAATTAGTTATTTTCATCGATCAAAAAGTGGGTGTTAAAATATTTTTTTTCTTATGGTGAAATTATTTTCAAATAATATATTGTAAAAATTAATTAATCAACAATATAAATTTCCATATGAAATCATTTTTCCTAGATAATTACCTATAGAAATATGTTTCCATTTGTAATTTACAAACGAAAATACGTTTTCGTTGATAAATTCCCTACGAAAATTCCATTCCAAAGTTAAATTACTTACGGAAACAATTTTCCATCGAAAAATTACCTATGGATTTTACTTTCCGTCAAAAAATTTCGTATCCAATTTTGACCGCAAAGCATTTGCGCCAATTTTTATGATGACTTTCGATATTCTGTTGGCAATAATTGGCGGTAAATTTTACCTCCATTTTTCTTATGACAGATTCCTTTTTCGTCACAAAATACCATTTTCTCACATTTTTATCTATGAAATGCAAATTCCGTCAGTAGATCCCTACAAATATTTTAACCATAGGGATTTTTCCATCAGTAATTTTCATCCGGTGACTATTGATTTAACAGTTTTTCACCTTTTTGTATGATTTTGGAAACCACTAAACCTACATTTCAGTGATGGTTACAACGCAATCAAAGACATCATATTCATATGATTATGTGGGGTTTATCAGTTCGCGCTTGATATTATATAATATAACTAATTCGTATTTTTTGTATTTCGTATGCAAATTTAAATCAACAAATATCTATAAACCGCAACTTACATTGACTGCAACGCATTTTAAATACTATTGTGTAATACATATTAATTTTGTTATTATTATTATTACAGATAATAGCAAGAATAGCAGGAGCATTGCTGACGAGTATCTCAAATAGAGGGCTGGCTCATAATAGTTTGGATCATTTTAAAACAGTGATTAATAAATTTCTATAACTCTCCACATTCTCAATAATACTTTAGAAGTTATTACAACCATAGAATATCTAACCATCTTTTAATGTCATATCAAATCGTAAAAATTTTAGGTCCAAAACCCCATAAAATAACAATAAACCAGAAGAGTAAGACTCATTAAGTTATGTTAGATCAAGGACTTATTAATCTTTTTAGAGAAGAGAAATGTATAGTATAAATAAGATGGAAATGAACATGCATATACAAAAAATAAAAAATAAAAAGATATGGGGTTAACAAACATCATCAAATACACATATAAAGCTAACGAGTATGAAGCTTTTCATGACTATAATTGGGGACCTCTCTTTCTTCTTTTAAAGCTTGTTGGGTCTCCAATTTTCATCCCTTTTGTGGAATTGAAGATTGTCTTTCTGTGCAAATTTCCTATCCCCACCTAAACAAATCATACAAAAGAACTCATATACATGGGTTCATCCCCAAGAGACTTCAAAGGGTCCCATTGATGGTCAAAGAAGTAATTACATAAATGGTATAGAAATTTGTTTTTCTGCAGGATGATTGTATATATGTGTGTGTGTACGTGTCAAAACTCGTGATAAACTCCTTTAAAAAAATAATAATAATAAATTCGTGCTATTTTAACCAAGTCCAAGTGGGAATAAATGCTTTCTTCTTTTACAATCAAAGGAAGATTCCTCTCCCATAAATCTGAAATTCCAAGAACTACAGCACTATACACACCTACACTCAAAATTGTTTCTCCGCATATATATATTTTTTCTAATAAGAAAATAATTAATAGAAATTACTTCTAAGTTAACATTTTATTGTTAATCACGATATCAATCGAAATATCATAATTTATATAGATAATTTCATCATTAATGAAAAATTATTTTTACTTCAAACAGTTAAAAATTCGATAAATTTTTTAGTTGATCAAAATTGACTTCCATCTCCATTTTTAAAGATGTAATTATTCAAAAATTACGCCACTAGCTCATGATATATATGACATAAAAATGAAAAATAAATAACGAAGAATCTTTAGTATAATGATTTAAAAATAATAAAATAATAATCTTTAGTTTAATAATATTAATTTTGTCATGTAGTTGTTTTAGTCGTGAGACTTTATTGTCAAAAGAATAAAAGATAAAAAAAAATAAAAAGAACACCTTTTTTTAAAACATGGTAATGGTGTCGAGTTAATTTGAGTTAATTTTTTCGGATTAAAATTTTTCAGGGTTTTTTTTTTTTTTTGAGCCAGGTCACATTTTTCCGGCCAAGCTTAGGTCAAATTAAAACTAAAAATTGGATTAAAAATTGAATATGGCCGTATCGCATTAGATCAAACTAGAAAATCAAACTGTATTGGATCGAAAATAATTTGATATATTTAGTTTGATTTTAAAAAAGGAATTCAGTTATACCAATTCATTTTTTATTATTAAAAAATTGCTAAAATCAAGCCGACCAAACTATTAGTAAACTAATATCATTTAATACCAAAAATTAGGAGACTTGCAGCGACAGAGATTAAGCGTAATGAGTAATAGGGAAGAGAAAAAAAAAGTTGAAAAGTTAAAAATTTAAAATTTTGGTAATATATATTTTATTAAAATAAAATTTTATGTGTGTGCACGCGTTTTGATGTAGTGTCTTTGGAAAAAGAACGAGTAAATTTTTTTAAATGTTGAGAGAAGCATCTAAAATTTAGTTTAGAAAAAATAATCAATAATGCATGTCAGTTATATTTAATCTATAATAATTTTATATAATTTGTCTTATTTACAATCAATACATTGTTTTTTGGATTTTATAGCTCGATTTTTCCCCCTTCTTTTATATAGTGTTAGTTTCAGGTAACATTATAATAGATATGGTCTCTTATATCATCATTCTTGGAACAATTTGAATGAGTAAGTAAATGTGCTGCCTCCATCTTTTGTAGGTAATCCAAGGGACATGCGGCTATCTAGATGTGGCTCTCATCCAAATAAAAAAGATGTTAAATATAGAAGATGTTAAAAGGTGGGAGGCAATATGCAAATTAGGAGCATGAAATTAAAAAAAATTTAAGGTTGCCTGCAAAATTAATCCAAGATCGAAATGTTTTTTTAACTAACTAAATCAATTTTTATGAACTGATTTTTTATATTATGAATTTTTAAGATATCAGTTACTGTTATGGTTTGACCATTCAAAAGGAAACTTTTTTAATAATAATGTATTTTTAAAAAAAATAATTGAAATTTTGAAGTATTTTAAAAATTATTTAGATTTTTTGATATGTTTTATTCATGCGAAAATGAAGTGTACTGCAAAAATGGAATGGGTGTGGACCCCCACTCTCTCTTTCTCTCCCTCTCCCTCTCTCTCTTCTCTCTCTCTTGGGTTCACTCTCCCTCTCTCACTCTCCTTCACTCTCTCTCCTCTCTCTCTCTAAACTATTAATATGTGTTAAAATATAATTAAAAAATATCAATTTGATTAATTTCTCTCAACATTGTATATATTGAATTTTTATTTTTATATTATCTATTTTTTATGATAAATATAGTTCATTTATCATTTGTAAAAATATATTTATCTATATATATATATTTCTTAAAAAATTCTTTAAAAAAAAATCTTTCTAGGCAATCTAATATTTCAATTGTTGCTGAAAATAGAAAATTAACTGTTTAAGTAATGTCTCCTCCTATCGAAACTTTATTTTATTAAATTGCTCAATCTTAATGCAAATTTTAACTAAAATTAAAGATTTCTATTTTCTAATTATAGTATAATACAACAGCTAGAATTTACATGTAATGATTATCTAAAACTCTATAACATTTCTTTCTATTACACTCATTTTTTTTATCGAGTCCTACCGATTTCAGTTTTTGAGTTTAATTGACATTGAGTATTTCAAAGGGTCCAATAGAATGGAACTATGTTTAAAATAATTTCTCAGTTTGTCCTATTAGATTTAAAATTTAAACAGCTTAATTACTGAAATAAAAAGAAAATAAAAAACCACTTTAATTATTAATCCTTTACTTAATTGGTTTGGAAAGAATATCATTCAATTAATATCTAACAATAAATTAAAATATCATGAAAATGACTTTATTTCATTTCATGAATATTCTTCATATTAATTTTCATAAGTTTTGTTTTATGACTAAGATAACTATATATGGTATAGACATGAAACTTATAAATTTAATTAATTTATTTATATATCTCACACTTGATGGTTTTCCATTTTATTTTGAAATCAAAATTATAAAAGATAGATAATATAAAAAATAAAATTCATACAAAGCTGAGAATAATTCATAAAGTTAATGTTTTTAATTAAATTTAACACATATCAATGGTTAGAGAGAGAGAGAGAGAGTGGAGGAGAGTGAGTGAAGGAGAGTGAGAGAGAGAGAGAGTGAACCCGAGAGAGAGAGAGAAGAGAGAGAGAGGGAGAGAGGGGGGCCCACATCCACTCCATTTCCATAAGAAAGTACTGCAAAAATTAATAAAACACACCAAAAATCTAAATAATTTTCAAAACACCCCAAAATCTCAATTATTTTTTGAAAACACAATTATTATTAAAAAAGTCCCAATTCAAAAAAACCACCAGTTACTGTTAACTGACCAATTTTCATATATATATATATATATATATATATATATATATATATATATATTTGGAACAATTGAAATAAACATAGCAATTTTCATCATTTATTATATTTACATGTTAAAAAATTAATGGTTAATCAATAAAAAAAGTTGATACCAATTGATTAATTAATCTAAATTATTGGACTGGTTAACGATATAATTTTAAAATCATATTGCACTGGATTGTTTAGTAAAATTCATCAATGGCAAGTTAACCGGTCCATACATACCATATTGCAAATGTAACCAAATTGCAAAATCTGAATTTTATGGATATTTATTTATTATTTATTAATTCATTGAAACCAATCCTCCTTCCAATTTTTTATAAAGAAAAAAGTAAACTAAAAAATAAATCATTATTATTTAAATAACGTAGTTTTATCAAACCAATTGGTTCTACTTTTTTTTTCATAATCTATTGGAAAAATTATTACATCACAAAAATGAAATATGATATAACATATTATATTATTAAAGAGAAAAATTATATTCATCTTTTGTAGTGTAGAAATCTTAAAAAGCGAAACAAGAATCTTGGTTTATATCACTGACTATACTTTTTATCCACGAGCAATTGATGTGGAATAATAGCAACTTTTCCACAACCTAAATATCCCTTCAAGATATGGAATTTCAAGAGAGGTAGAAAAGAATTTTTAAATTCTCTTCAAAGTTTTTTCCAATGCCAAATTTGATTTATCATCCCCTGTTTATAGCATTCTTATACTCATAAATAGGAAACTAATCCATATCCACATATCTTTTCTAAATAGGAATTAATCAAATAGGATTTTGATACGAAAAATCCTCCATATCTATTCAAATTCAATTTGATATAAATCTCTTTCCATATCCATTCCCAATTCGATTTGATATGGATCTTTTTTCATATATAAAGTCATGGGTGTATCCAAACTCTATTATCTCACATTTGCATACTATGAAATTATTTTCAATCATAATCTCAAGTCATACGGGCAGATAGGACTATGCGGCCAGCATACTTTTGAAAGCACTTGCGATATACACTAGTTTAAATATATATAACATGTCAAAAACTAGATCCATTTTTTTCCACGTATGCCTAATCCTATATTGCCTTCTCATATTCACTATTTTAACTTATGATTTCATAAATATTTTTTTGCATTCACTATTATTTCTTTATTTATAGAAACTATAATATGCATGCTAGTAAACCACAAAAACCATTGAATGTGATCAAAAGGCTATCTTCCCCTCTTACTACATGCCATTTTATCATGATCCAACTCGCTTTTCTAGTTAGAATTTGCTACACCAAAGCTGTGTCATGGCCTCTTAGAGAGCAACTAAACTATCTACACTGAACCATACTTTAAGGATAAGTTAAGGGTTTTAAGGTTTAAAATTCAAATAGGATCTCACAATAAGGAAAGTGGAGATCGACTACATTAGATTCCCATCCCTTGGTTGACATAAGCACACATGGTAAGAAAACATGTGTCATTGTGTTCTTTCCTTCCCTTAAAGAAGCACATCTCTCATAATATATATATAATATATATAACACCATATAGAAGTGTAAGGTTGTGATGCACCGAAGCATCCAACTTTAGCCTGCTTACATAAAGGCTACTTCTAGATTTTTAGACAGAAGATGCTAGTCCATAATTTCTGCAAGATGGCATTTTTTATTTTGAATAGGCTCTCAAGCTACATTGTATATTTAAAAATGTTAGTGTAAGCCCTAGCCCCAATGCATTGTAACGAAACACTTGAAATTAATAATATGAGGCATTAGTTTTATCTTTTTGTATTCCTGTGCATATCAATTGATAAAACTATCCAAGAATGTCGTTTTCGGTTTAAGTTATCATGTGTGAGGCACATGGATTGTAAGACCTTGAAACAAATGAGACTTCATTCTAAATATCCCTAGTCAGTCATTGTTATGGAAATAACAAATGAATTAAGACTAGTATGCTCTCTCTGATCTTATGAGTTCTGTCTTACGGATCATTAGGGACAAGAGTGTCAATCAGAGATCATAGATACATGTTAAAGAACATGGTATCTGGATTCGATCCGCTCATGAGAACACTACATTGGTACAAGTCATAAGTGTTTCTCATATGCAAGTTTTGTATCGGAGTTCTTAGACCTGAAATCTCTATGAAACTCTTTATGAATTACTGTGTACTTTGACATACACCTAACGTGCTCGTAACAGAGTGACAAGTACGGGTATGATTGGGTATGCACTGATTCATGTTAGAGAGCATGAGAGAAGTGAAGGGATTACCCCTCTCGATAAGAGAGAAAAATATCACCGGCCACTTGATCAGTGAACTGAGAAGTGTATGGCCATACCGAGATGAAATAAATGAGTAATCATTATTTATCTGAGAATTCAGTGTCATTGGAATATCAAGAAATGAATTAATGTATATAAGGATGACTAGTTCCATGCCTTATATTAATTCTGATATTTATGGGTAAGGGACTATGCGAAATTGCATTAGGTCACCAAATGTCATATGCATTTTCATTTAATTTGGAATGCTATAATATCTTGCTAGAGAATATATATAGCCTTTGAATTAATTTATTAATTCATTGCCAACATTAAATGGACCTATAGGATCGCACACAAAGCATTGGGCTTAAAATATTTAAATTAAGTATTGGACATTAATTTGGGCTTTTGATTAAAGTCAAATTAATGTATGTAATGGGTTATAATATTGCTATTGGGCTTTGGTCCATGAGAGAGAGAAATTCAGCCCATAAGGTTTAATTTCAATTAATTAATTATCTTGTGTTAATTAAGTTAATTGAATATTAAAGCCTAAAGGAATTTAAATTAAATTAAATCACTTATATATTTAATTAAGTGATTTCATTTATTTAAATGTCTTATGTTTTATTTCAAATTTGAATTTAAATTCAAAGGAGTTTAATTCAAAATATATTACTTATCTTTAGGAAGTGATAGAGTTTGAATTAATTATCTTAGGATAGTTGAATTCAGATTAATGACTTGCCAAAGGATAAGCATATATATTAAAAGAAATAAAACCCTAAACCTAATTTTTATGTGGCATGAATAGTAACTCGTGAATAGTAACTCGTGAATAGTGACTCTCTCTCTTAATTCTTTTGTTCAATTTTTCACAAGGAGAAAGGATTGTTCCTCATTCTCTTGTGTTATTGAGCAGTAATAGCAATCTAAAGAAGTACAAAATCAAGTTTTGTAGCTTCAAACTATAACCCTTACACAATACCGAAAAAGAGATCTAGCAATCTCGTTTTTAAGCCGACGGTGTAATTGTGTGTGTGAGAATAGAGGGAGTGGCGCAAAAGGCTGTTCCTTGGCATTGGTGATCGAGAACTAAGGTGGATAAAGGCATCTTGGTTGCTGGACATCACAAAATCAAAGAATAAAAGGCATCATCTATTGTAAGTTTCAAAACCCTAAAATTGCATGTTTTCGTTCCTATCTTTGGATATGTATGGTATGTATGATAAAATTTTTGTTTTTCCGCTGTGCTATCATAATTATCATACCATGTCATATTCCATCAGAAAAGGTTGTTGCATGTTCACCCATGCATGTAGAGAAGGCAAAAGCAGCATGCAGTGCAAAGAAGGACCATCATTCCCACAGAAAATCATTGCAAAAATGGCATCCATTGCTATAGCTCAGCCTTACAAAAATGGCAATCATGCTGCCACCTTGCAGCCGATCGGAGTAAATGTAGCCATTATGCAAATTCATAGGATTTCTTAAGAAAAGTTTAAAGACTGACAAAGTGAAGAATATTTATGTGTATATATAGCTGCTAAGAGAATACAAGTTAAGATTGCAAATTGGATGTTAATGGATTTGAAAAAAATTCAAACTTTGAACTGATTCTTAGGCTATGGCTGCTGCTTCCGGCAGTGGTGATCGAATTATTAATGT
>CM075809.1:3720016-3791079 GCA_037975025.1 Excoecaria agallocha
CACATGCAAAGATTGTTCTAACTTCCTTTTGCCCATTTAAAGATAGATTAAGCACATGCAATCTCAAATTTTTGGTTAATTTCCCATACCTGATAATGAAACTAAAACTCCTTCACTCCTTCAAGACCTATTTTCCTTTATTTTTACTTGCATCTCCTTCCACAAAGGTTCATCACATTTTAATTTCTCAATTGAAAAATCCTTCATGTAGTATCATCAAACTAAAGAACAAGAAGATAAAGATAATGGTTAAAATGCTAAACTCATTACCTTATCATCTAACTTCAAACTCCTCTATAAATAACCTTTATTACAAAACTTCAATGAGACTCTAGAGAGAGAAACTTAAATCTTAAAAAGAGAAGAAAAGAAGAATTAAAATCTGTATCTTCCTCTTAACATCCACTTTTTGAACTCTCCATTCCCCATATGTGAAAACTTTTGGAGAGTTTAAGTGGAGAGATAAAAATCCCACCTAACTCCTCCCATTACTCTCATTTTTAAAAGTCTGCCCTACTATTTACTCTTTTTTATAAATTTATCCCCAACTCTACTTCCTCCAACTTCAATTACACCTATTGTTTAGTATTAATCCTTTAATTAAGTACATATATAACATGCATAGTAAAATTACCAATTTACCCTTGCTTAAACTTTAACTTTAATTCATCAATTAATTTAATGAAGCATCACAATAAGCATAATCCTCAATAATATATATATAACTCCACTAGGGTCAAAGTTGGGGCCTCACAACGATAACCAATCTTTGATTTCATTTACGTACCCTTTGTCATTTCTAACTATGAGCATGTCATCACATATAATGCCAATATGACAAATTTACTTTCAGAGCTTTTATAATAAACACAATGGTCTTCAGCAATTATATTGAACTCATTTAACATGATTGTATTATGAAATCTTCAATACCAGTGTCTTGAAGACTATTTAAGACCATAGATTGATCTCATCAATCGACAAAACTTATATCTATTGCCTTTTTTAATGAAACATATAGGTTATTTCATATATATTTCTTATTCTAATCCACCATTAAGGAAAGCAGTGTTCACATCCACTTGATGTAGCTCTATGTCCAAAGTTGCCACTATATCTAAAGTCAATCTTATGGACGTAAATCTAACAACAGGAAAGAAATCTCATCATAGTCAATCGCTTCCTGTTGTGTGAACCCTTTAGCAATTAGCTGAGTCTTGTATCTTTCGATACTTCTATCCTCCTTTCGCTTTACTTTAAGAATCCATTTATTCCCAATTGATTTGCATCCTTTTGATAGATCAACCAGTTTCTAAACATGGTTTGATCTCATAAATACCATTTTTTCTTCCATTGCTTTCATCCATTTTTCCTTGGCTGGGAAAAGAGAGCCTTATTCAAGCCTTTGATCTCAAATTGTCAGCGTGAAACACTTATTCTTTTAGATTTTTGCAATTTCAGCTCTTGATAAACATGTCTCATATACTCATCATAATTTGGAATGCTCCCACTAGGATCAAGCTCCATATTCCTATTAGAGTCTAGATTACTCCTACTGAGGTAAGGATCTTAAACACCCAAATCATTTGGTGGAGGAAGGTCTTGACCTTTTTCCTCTAACTCCCTCTACTAGGATGAAGTTATCCTAATGGTTGCTCTTTCTTAGTTTCATAAAAAGTGAAATCTTGATTCACTTTGCCTAACTTTGGAAATTCATTCTTTAATAATGTGACATTTCGTGTAACAGCCCCAAAATTGTATCTATCATGCATAGTACGATGTTGAGCATGAAAAGTTATCCTAGGTTAAATTTAAGGGGAAACAGAGTTGAATAAGACAAGAAATTAGATAGTGAGGGTATAAGGATAATTATGCCCGGGCTCGAAAAATCGAAATAGGGGACCCGGCAAGTAGTGTGACCTAAAATTAAGACATGAAAGTACATGTTAAACGGGGTTTAACGGTGTAATTTGAGAAAAAATTGAGATCAAATAAGCCTCCAAATGAGCAAATAAAAGAAAAATTCTCGGGTTTATTTAGGGTTGACCAAGACTTTGACCAAGCGATTGAGGGACTTAAATATTTGTAATTTCTCCCATATTATATATGCACCATATAAGTAGTGTAAAGACACTCTAGGAACTTAAAAATAGTAATTCTGGTATTTTTGGAGTTTCGAGTTTTGGATCGACTTCACAGGCCATTGAGGCTGGATACCGAAATGATGTCAAAATGAGTTAAAATTTTAACTACGTGTTTTTTGATACATTAGGGAACTTAGGGAAAAATTTTAGAGCATTCTGAGGTCAGGAAAAAAATTCATATTTTCGGGTGCAAAATCGAGATTGGGTCAATTAGGAAGTCAAAACCAAGAATTTGACCATAATAAGACACATGGGCCTCTAAAATAAAGTTATGATTATGTATAAGTGATCCTAGAATAGTAGGGTGAGTGCAAGCAGGTAATCTAGTGACTTGTGGCTTAATTTAAGGCCATTAGATTCAATAGTATAAGATTGAATTATGACCACTCTTTTTAACCACTAAAAGAAAAGTATAAAAAGGGCGTAAATTCTGGAAATAATCATCAAATGCCACCGTTTGGGCCCTCTTTTCCCTTAGAATCTAAACCTAGCATTTCTACACCTCTCCCCCATTTAAAATTCATCCAAGCTTCTTTTCTCAAAATATTAGGTTGAAATTTCACCCTTATACCTAGAATTTAATCCCCTTTAACTTGGAAAAGGGTTTACATCAAAAGGAAGCGAAGAAACTAAAGAAATAAGGTAAGAACAATTTAGTATAATTTTGTGATTTTATGAGTTTTAGTTGCTAATTATGAAAGAAATTGCATGAGAATGTGGGAAATGAGTATAAAAATATAATGGTGACTTTAAATTTCTTAAAATCACAAATTAATTGTATGTTTTTCTTCCTTTCAGTTTCAGCCAAAAAAGGAAAATAAGGAGGAAGGGAAAAGCCAAAGAGGAAAGGAAAAAGAGAAGGAAGAGTAAGTGTATTTCAATCCTATTTGAGGTTAGTGGATACAACTTACCTTTAATTTTGTCTATTTTAGTGAATTTTTCATAAAAATTACATTATGTAACTGTACATTATTGGGTAAATTGATGAAATAAATCGATATAGCTTAATATAATGATGAAATAGACTAATATAAACTCAAATTAGTGAAGAAAACCAAGTGAAAATGGTAGAACCATGTGAGGCCAAATTATGTAACATAATTCACTTAAATGCTAATTGATTTTTAATAAAGTTCTAAATCATATTTAGGCTATTTAAGGCATGGGAAAAATAATGAAATTATTTAGAATGCAAAATAAATTATGTACCTAATTATGTAAATGTATACATAATGATGGATGTAAAGATAACTTAAGAAATTTAATGAAATTTTAGTATGCATTGGTATATTAATGAGTAAAATGATTGTAGAAATATAGATGATATGTAATTGAGTGAGAAAACATGATGGATATGGAAGAGCTTTAAGTGGTCAAATGGTAACATGTAATAAATGAGATGTTTTAGTTGCATTTTTATGATATTAAAGGCATATGTGAGAATTTAATGCTTCACAAGCTTATATTAGCATATATGGGAACATAATGTTATTATTACAATTCCATTAGCATTAATAATGCCGGAGGAGTGTAATATAAAATGAGATTTGATGATGCCCTTAGTGTTCAGTAAGTAACCCAGGACTATAGAATAGTATGGCTAGCCATAAGGGCATTTACCCTTTAGTGTTCTGTTTACTATACTGTCACTATACTGAGGAAGTGTTAATATACTGTTAGCTGTCTCATTTTACTGATACTGGGGAGTAGCATAATACCTTAATGGTATGGTCACTCTCACCTATTGGATTTGTTTATCCACTTATCCAGTTCATGGTTTTCCTATTATCGACAACTAGGGTTAAAATAGTAATTTTTCATGAAAACTGAGTAAAAAGAGTAATTATGGCAATTAAGATGTTAAAAGTGTGAATAAAAATGAAATAAATTGAAAAATGTGATGTGTGTGTTCAAAATGGGTAAAAATATAATTATGTGATTAACTGAGGATAAAATAGTCAATTGGTGGTGAAAATATGGTTAAAATGGTTAAATAGTCAATTTGATTGAAAAGGACAAAATCGAAATTAAAGAAGAATTATAGGGACTAAATTGTAATTTTTCATCTAAAGGAAAATTTTTAGGGACTAAAATGAAATTTATGCAATTAAATTAAAATAAAAGTCAAAAAAAGTCAAACAGATCAAAATAAAGGTCAAATTGGCTAAAATTGAGAAAAGTCAACTTTAAAGTCAAAATAGGGTAATAATCAAACTTTAGGGACTTAATTGAAACTTTACACTTAAACTGGGTAATTACTAAAATTAAGTAAAAAAATTGTTACTGAAATAAATAGAAGAAAATTTTATTAAAATCATATATAAATTTATAATAAAGGGAATTAAATAAATTATAGTAAATCAACTGATTTAATTAAATTAAAGCATTAAGATGAGATTTTATGTAGATATATTCACCACTTCATGACTATGTTGCTTAGCATGTAGTTTTTATTGACTGCACGTAGGGACATGTGAAGTAGGAAGAGCAAGACCTTGGCATGTATATAAAAAGACGTTTGGGATATATTTATGTAAAATATGTATAATCTTGTAGTAATTATCAAAATTTTTTTTATGTAATCAAGCCTGTAAGTAAATGATATGTGAATTTAACTTTTAGTATGGATGAATGGTTTGCGATTTTTGTATATATATGATGTGAGTTGTGTTGAGATAAAATTATAGAAGTGTTATGCTGTTGATTGGAGTATTAGAGTTGGAGGAACTATATTGGGAGTGTAAATTGAATCTTTGTAGGTTCGGGTAGCATGAATTATATAAGCCATCATGCTGCCAAAAATTTCACTAAATTGAATAATAATTAATGACCTATTAGGAGGAGATGAATATGTTATATTAAAGATTTAGTTATGTAAGGGACGTCACATTTCGCGATTCAAATTCTATCACTATGCCATTCTTTTGCTCACACATAAAAATGTATCCTTTTGATACTTTGAAATATCTTCCTAGAATACTCTTTCGACCTCTTAGTCCTAATTTACCAAATTTACTAGACATGTCATGGACAAAGGCAGCATAACCCTAGGGTTTTAAATGGCTTAGCTCAGGCTGTCAACTAGTTCACAACTCATAAAGAGTGGTTGTGAAAGATTTGGAAGGCATATGGTTTAAAGCATATGTTGCAGTTAATAAAGCATCTCTATAATAGGAGATTGGCAAATTTTCCTCAACCATCATAAATCTAACCATATCTAAGAGAGTCATATTTCTCCATTCTACAACACCATTTTGTTATGGAGTTTTGGAAATAAACAACTGATGCTCAATCTGTTTTTATCACATAAAGCTTTAAATTCATTTGAAAGATATTCTCAATCTCAGTCAATTCTTAAAACTTTAATTTTCCCATGTAATTGATTTTCAAATAAGTTTATATAAGTTTTGAAGCAAATCAATACTTTTAACTTGTGAGAAATCAAATAGACGTGACCATACCTGGTATAGTTATTTATAAATGCAATGAAGCAGTAAGCCCCATACCTTACCCTCACATTCATTGGACCATATAGTTAGAATGAATTAATTGTGAGGAAAATTCGGCTCTAGTTTCTTTTTTGAACGATTTATTAATTAGTTTTCCTTTCAGGCAATGCTCACAAGTAGGTAATGCAACCTTATTTAAGTCACCTAATAATCCCACTTTGGCTAATCGACTCATTCACTCTTATTTAATGTGGTTTTAATCTAGCATACCATAATTTCACATTATTCTCATAAGCATATGAAGAAGAAGAAATTAAAGAAAAAATAGTTTTATTCATATAATCAAGATTGATATCTATAATTATAAAATCGTTTGATATAAAACCAAAACCATACTAAACATCATTCAAGCACAACTATACACTTTTTCCTTAAAATGTAAATCAAAACTAAGTTTCATTCAAACAAAAACAGAAACTAAATTCCTACAAATATCTGGACGATAAAGTACATCATGTATGTTAGTGGTTATGCCCTAGGCCAAACATTTGGTCCTTTATGTAATGTCATATTTCATTTTATAAAATTAACTTTTCTTTATGTTATTATATTGTTGGCATGTTATATTATAATAATATTTGTAAATAATAATCTAATGTTATTTTGACTATATCTAGTCATTTATCATTAAAGGAATAATGATAAATAAAGACTAGTTTGAGTTTGATTGATAATCATAGGATGATTATATTGTTAATGGATATGCCCTAGGATAAATATTTGGTCCTTTATGTAATATCACATTTCATTATATAAAATTGGGTTTTCTTCATGTTATTATATTATTGTCATGTTATATTATAATAATGCTTGTAAATAACAATATAATGTTATTTTGACTATCCCTAGTCATTTATCATTAAATGAACAATGATAAATAAAGACTAGTATAAGTTTGATTGATAATCATGGGATGATTATATATGGTGATATGAATTAAACTTATAAGTAGTTGTTAGAGAATAGAGTATTAGATAGATCTGCTATGAGATACTACATGAGTTAATATCATTAGTGATCTCATAATAGTTATGTTATTGATCCTTAAACCTGAGATTATCACAGTATCTTACATGATAAACATTATGTTTTAACATAATAAAACATTATCTTTAATCGGATAATCATAAATATTATGATTGGACATAATGAGAATCATGCAGAGGATAGTGAATAATCAAGAAGGAATTTTTCCCTCTCTTATGCAAGAGATATCTATTGGGCCCCTCAATAAGTAGGATTGAGAAATGCATGGCGGTGCTCAAATGAATTGATTGAACAATCAATATCATTTGATATTATCAGTCTACTTAGTGATCGAGAAATTATATATTTGGACTATATAAGTTTGACATGGACCATGATTTATGTTCAAACAAGATATCATGTGACAAAGAGATTATAACATGTTCTATTAGGTTAAAATTAAATTATCGATATTTATATTATTTGGGTAGTCATAATGTTTTGCTAGAGGTCATTTATGACTTGTGGGCTTGTGATGGAATTGGGGCCTACTGCCAATATAATATGAACCTATTGGGCGTACACATAGAATGTGATGAATGGACTAAGAGTTAATTTAGGCATTTTGAATTTTATTTTGTGATAAATTAAAATTCGAAATAAACAAATAATAATAATAATAATAATAATAATGATAATAATAATAATAATAATAATAATAATATTTAAGATTAATAATATTATTCTTATTTTAAATAAGAAATAAAGTATTTCTTATTTTAATAAGAAAAGTGGGCCCGGAGTTTTCTCTTTCTAAATTAGGGTTAGGTCAACTATATATATATATATATATATATATATATATATATATATATATATATATATATATATATATATATATATATATATATTTTTTTTTTTTAAAACCCTAATTAAGCATAAAAGAAGAATGGCAGCCATCACTTAGTAGAGAGAAAAGAAAAATCGATTTTTTCTTCTGTAACTTTAAGGAAAGAACAGAATATACCCTTGCCGCCAAGGAAGGGAGCTAGCAACCCGGGCGACTTTGTTCATTGCATTCGCATGTTGATACTAATAGAGTGTGTCGTTTCACGTGAGGCCGCACCTGTAAATTCGATTTATCTAAGTTTCGAATGGTTGGTAATCGTTACACTTCTCTTGTATTAAATCAATTGGATCGCATGGATCCTAATGGGTTTTTTTTGCTATATTTTTTTTAATTTTATTATTTCAAAACCCAATATATATATGGTGATATAAATCAAACTTATAGGTACTTGTTAGAGAACAGAGGACTGGATAGATCCGTTATAAGATACTATATGGGTTAATGTCATTAGTGATCTCATAACAGTTATGTTATCGATCCTTAAACTTGAGATTATCATAGTATCCTACATGACAAACATTACGTTTTGACATAATCAAACATTATCTTTAATCGGATAATCATAAAGCGTATGATTAGACATGATGAGAATTATGCAGAGGGTAGTGAATAATCAAGAAGGAATTTGTCCCTCTCTTATGAGCCCTTGATAAGTAGGACTGAGAAATGCATGGCCATGCTGAAATGAATTGATGGAGCGATCAATGTCATTTGATATTATCAGTCTGTTTAGTGATCGAGAAATTATATGTTTGAACTATATAAGTTTGACATGGACCATAACTTATATTCAAACAAGATATCGTGTGACAAAAGGACTATAACATATTATATTAGGTTAAAATTGAATTATTGATATTCATATTATTTGGATAGTCATAATGTCTTGGTACAGGCCGCTTATAACTTGTAGGCCTGTGATGGGATTGGGGTCCACTGCCAATATAATATGAACCTGTTGGGTTGTACATATAGAATGTGATAAATGGACGAAGGGTTAATTAGGGAATTTTCAATTTTATTTTTTAACAAATTAAAATTCGAAATAAATATAAAAAATGTAAGATTAATATAATAATTTTTATTTTAAATAAAAAATAAAGTATTTTTATTTTAATAAGAAATGCAGGCCCAAAATTTTCTCTCTCTAAATTAGGGTTAGGTCAACTATATATATATAGTGATATGTATAGCTTAACCCTAATTAAGAATGCTAAATTAGAGTGGTAGCCATCACTTTGTGTAGAGAGGAAAAATCATTTTCTGTAACTTTGGGAAAGGATAGAAAAATCAAACCCTAGCCACCAAGGAAGGGAGCTAGCAATCCGGGAGAGTGTGGATACCTATAGAGGGTGTTCGTTTCGGTAGAGGCAACACCTAAAGAATCGATTTCCTGTGCTTCAAGAGGTTCAACCATCCTCAGGTTCAACCATAACCGAACTTAAGAGTTTTAGAGCCTCTTCTTCTTTATGTACATACTGCATCTTCATACTCTAGATTTCATAGTTATCACTATCTAGCTTTATATTTTTATTAAGCTTGCAAAAATTAACTTACAAGCAGTAGCCGTTTGCATCCACTAATCTCTAATGGAACAAGGTTGCACATTATTATAGGAGACTAGGTGATCGGATGCTAGCAAGTGTACTAGATCGGCTAGTAATACAGGGAAATATAGATTAAGATCCCAAATATCGTACCCAAAGGAATATGGATTGCTAAGAATAATATCTATGTATGAATTAAATTAATCCGAGATTATTTCTCAAATGTTTTTGATTTAAAAGCAAAAATTAAACAAAATAAACAATGAAACAAAACAAACGCTAAAAATAAATTAACATGAATTAAAAACAAAACAATAATTGAAATTTTCTTACTAAAGAAACTATCCACCTTAACTTTCATTGTCATAACTTAAATTCAAAATAAAGTCATAACAATGAAAATATATGATTTCAAGAATCCATTAGCAAAAGAAGAAAAACTACTTCCTAAACATATTTAAAAACTAAAACAAAGTTGAAAAGAAAAATAAAAACAGAAAAACTGGAAAAACAAAGTAAAATTAAAACTAAAGAACTCTACTAGTTCTTCTAATTGGTTCCTTTAATTTCCTAATTGATCCTCCCTCTTTGGTGTTTAGAGTTGTCTATTTATAGGCAAAATATGTTGTAGAAGCCTCCTAAACTTCCTCAATTGGATTAAGAAGAAAATCCTTCTTGAATGGGAAAAATCGCAAATCCTTCGCTTCATGGGAGACTCAACACGTGGCCATGTGTTTTTCTTTGTAAATCCACACATGGCCATGTGTTGTTCTTTGAAAAAATCATGTGGCCATGGGTTCCCTTTGGCTTTTCTTCACGTGGTCACGTCTTTTCTTGTTTCTTTCTTCACCATGGCCATGTCTTCTTCTTCATTCATTTTCACGTGACCATACATCGAACTTCTGGACCTCACGATCACTAATTAACATGAATTTTTCAAATTTACAGTTTTGGCCCAAATCTTCTTGCCTTTTTACAATTAAGTCCTTTTTCTTGCAAAATAACCCTGAAAAACACCAAAATTTATAATTAACTCCAAAAAGATAAAATTAACCAATTAAACTCAAATTCAACCTAATTAACACAAAAATAACTCAATTAAATACCTAAAAACATATTAAAAATATCATATAAATCACCATTATCACTAGGCAATACGTGCAATTTACTATGCATAAAAAATAATAACTTAATGAAGTTTTCCATCAATATTAAATTCAAAAAAGGGTACTTATAGTACCCAATTATCTAACCTTACAGGTTAATATTTTATGCATAGTAAATTTGGATTATGTTGGATATTAAACTCTGAAACGAAAGGGGGAAATTTTATTAGTTTGGTTCAAGTCTTAACTTAATTAACATGCAATTATTCTAATAATAGAATATTGTAAGGAAATTAACTATTAAATAAATATATTTATTACAAAGTTAAAATCCATCAAATAAATGCATTTATTTATCCAATAAAAAATTCAATAATCTAAATAATAATAGGAAACATATATCATATTTTAAGAAAATAAATGCTAACTAAAATTGATACCTACATCAATTATATTGGAAGTATAGATCCTCAAAATCTTTTTCGTTTTAGGAATTTTTTTTACCATCTTCATCAAATTTTCAAGGAACTTATAATCTTGTTGATGAAGTCATAGACAATGTACACGACATCCACTTCTAAATACATCACAAATTTAATGTTCTTTATCAACACACCCTTTTGGAAACTCTGACAAAAAATGAACAATAGATTTTCTCACAAATATATCTCCTATAAACTAGGTAGTTTCCATTGAATTCATTAGTTATGGATAATTTTCGAAGGAAGCAATCATGACTGTAAATAAGACACTATCATTCCTTTCCAAATTCAAACTACCAAATCAAATGCACTTGTGCATTTGTTCTTGCATGTGAACTATATGATACACTATTGTATCAATGTCATCAACTTGAATCCTCTTATGCATTTTCATTTTGTAGACCTTTGCACTCTTGCATTAGTCAAAGCAACCCCATGAGAAGTTTGTGGAATCATAGGTATTCTTATAATTACCATTTTTGCTACAAATAACAAAAATTATTAGATTGATACACACATGTATAAACTCTTATGATTGAAACTTATTTAAATCAAAATAAGGACCAATCCACACATAAAATGTTTCAAAAAAAAATTTGAAAAATTTCGAAGGCGGAATATATATTTTTTAGAATTTTTCATAAAATATTTATTTTGGAAAAAATCCAAAAAATATTTCATGGTCATCAAAAAATTTATTAAAAATCACCAAAAAATAAAAAAAATTATACAAAATTTATTTACAAATAGTCAGAGCCAATTTGGTGTTTGGAGGCAGCCTCACGCGTCCCTCCCCTCATAATGGTGAAGAACTTGTGGACATGCTGACGCGTCCTTATGCTCCACCATGCACCGCTGATGGTCTTATGCCATATGGCGTTACCTTATAGGGCCACCTGTCCACACACATATATCTATGTTATACCCCTGTCATGACACATGGCAGGCCTAATTGGTTCATGTGGTTCCTATGTGGCTTTTATATGGTCTATTATTACCATATAGTATGACCATTGTCATGCACATGTCATTTCTTGATTTTACCACTTGTTAGTTGACATACCATTCTGGTACATGTCTAGGCCACGTGGCCTCCCACTGTCATCCATGTGTCATCCCCTAATTCAGTCACAAGTCAGAATGATATATGGCATGGCGTATGCAGGATTCTTACATATTTGTACTTTCCTTGCATATGGTGGCGCATGCATCTCACGTGCCACCTTTTCAGCGGATTCCAACAATTGGGTTTCGGCCTATGAAGGGTTTTCAAGGTCTGTGATCTCAATGGCAAGGCTAAAATTTTAAATCTCAACTTTTAGTTTAGCGTTTTTGAATGCTTATGTCCTACCCCTCAAAATGCAATGTAAATATACACAATTTTAATATATATATATATATATATATATATATATATATACCATTTTACTTATAAAATTTAGATCCATCTAAGCCACATGCTAGGATGCAAAACACAAATAGCTTCAATACCAATGTTGGGAAATTATATCATGTATCGCAAATATAAAATAAGATATAACATATTATATTATCAAATAGAAAATTCATATTATCTCTTTTAGCGCAGAAAACTCGAAAAGTGGAAACAAAGATTTTGATTTACATCACTAGCTAAACTTTTATTGATAAGCAACTCATGCGGGATAATAGTAACTTTTCCATAGTCTAACAACCCCTTGAACGTATATATTTAAAGTTTTTCCAACTCCGAATATGATTTATCATCCCCTATTTATAGCATCCTTATACTCATAAATAGAAAGCTAATCAATTACGCATATTTTTTTCTAAATAAGAATTTAATCAACCAGGATTTGATATGGAACACTTTTTGTATCTATTTAGATACGATATGATATTAATCTTTTTCCATATCTAGTTAGATTTGATTTGATATGAATTTCTTTCAATATTTAGAGCTATGGACATATCCAAGCTCTATCATAATTTTTAATTAATCACTATTAACTTTAATAAATTACGCATATTAAAAAATTATTAATTTTATAACATGACATACGAATCTTATTAATTAAAGAATTAAATGAAAAAAAATTAAACAAAATAATATCGTATTGAATTTTGATCCATTCTCATTTGAATTTTTTGTTTGTTCATTTGTCCTTTACCTTTACTACTAAAAATTTAAACCATTTGACATATATTTTTTTCAATTAAATTTAATTTTTATATAAAAATTAGGATGGAAATATCAATAAAACTATAATTTATAATTAAATATGACATAAAAAATGTTTTAATTAAAAATTGGGTTATGGGTTTGGGTCTAGTTTAAAATATTTTCGAGTGGATTTTTTTGAGTTTCATGTTCGGATCGAATTCGATCCTAAATTTTTTGGGTCATTCGGATTTCTTTTGTGTTCGGGTCATTATTTTCCGATGGATGTAGGTTGGATAAAAAAATTGCCAATATATTTATATTAAACTATGGTTTACAAATAAATATTACAAAATAAAATTTAATTAAAAAATTCAAGTTACAGATTCGATTCAATTTCAAGTATTTTCTTATGGGTTTCTTGATTTTGGATTGGATTCGACCTTAAATTTTTTGAATCATTTAGTTTTTGGTCATTCAAATTTTCTCTAAATTCGAATTAGATTTGGATCACTTTTTTCTTGTGGCTTTAGATTGAATAAAAAATTAGCAGCTTCACTTTTTTTTTTTATCAAATTTTACATCGACCCATTCTTTTTACAATATTAAGTTGATTATTGATTTTTGAATTCCCAAAATAAAAATTTTATTTCATATATTTTTTAATAATCAATAGATTTCAATTACTTTTAAATTTTGATAATAATTTATACAAATTTCAAAACTGTATATGTAATCTATATACGCATATATACATACATACATATAATAATTTTTTTTTGTAAAAAAGTACAAAAAAGAGTTCGTTTACCAATATCTTTTGCAACAAATGAAAAGCTATATGACTTAATTTCAACGTAATTACTCCAACATAGCTAGCTCTTTAAGGGAACTAGAATATTTTCTAATAGTTTGGGACCATTTACTATTCATTACTTATGATACATACACATACATGCATTAAAAAAAAAACATTGATTCTTAAATTTGAAAAAAATAAAAACTAAAATTTTATATAAAAAATTGGTTATCATTCGGATCGATCTATGATTCGATCTATTCAAATTAGTTTTGATTCGATCGACACAGATTTTAAACTGAGTCTACATCGACCATCAAATTTTTTTATTGTATCATATGCTTTTTTTCTTGTTTGGATCACATTTTTCTGGATAAATTTTTATCAAATTTGACACGTTTAATTGTGCAAAATACGGTCATTTTCTTTTCTCGAGTTTGTCGCTATTTCTCTTATTGATTCAAGAAAGTCTTTGTATTGGTAATTATGTGTACATTTAGATGCTTCATACTGATATTAATAATGTTTATAAAATTGCATTACCAATTAAAATTCCGCATTTGTGTTTTGACATGAGAGAGAAAAGAAGAAGAAAAAAAAAGAAAAAAAAAAAGAGATAGCGTTTGATTTAGATTTGGAGATTCCTCTTTGAGGCTGGAACTATCACTATGGCTTAAACTTTATAATATAATGAAGCAAAGTTATGGTTTAACTTTTAGTTCATTATACTTGAAGATCATAACCCACTAGAAAAAGTAGGGTGGCTTAGTTTTGAGGGAATGTTAGCTTGAATTTCAAGCATCTTTTATGATGAATATATTCTCTAAAATGAATATATTCCCTTCATGGTAAATTTTAGGGCCCAATCTTTATGTAGAATTGGAATACTTTATAAAACTTTTCTCTCTCCCGTCCCTTCTTTGGTTTAAGATATAAAAATCTTTCCAACCTTTTTTTTTTTTAATTTTTAAATTTCCTCTCATAATAAATTTAAAAGTTTTAGCTAGAGAATATGAAGAACGTTCAGAATTTAAAAAATTCCTATTACGAGTTGATTATATTTCCATACAAACTACGTATTTTAGGTCAAATGCTTGTGGACTTTAGATTGGATCCGAATTTTAATTGGCCTTGAGCTTCGGTTAAAGGCCCACAAGTAAATAATATATAGGGTATTATACTATTATCAACAACCACACAGTAAGTTGAATAATTTAATTGGATTAAATTATTCAATTTAATATCAACTCACTTTTGAGAGGGCGTTTTAAATTATTTAAGGAAGAGGATTTCTTATGGGATTAGGATTTCAACTCTGGAACTGATTCGGTTTTAATTATTTAACGTGATTAAACTGTTAAAATTTAAATTAATTCCTAATGGGATTAGAAAAAATAAGACTAGCCGAATTTATGAACAATTGTTCTACACTGGAAAATTTTAAAAAGTTTTCTAAAATGAAAAGAGTTTTCATAAATTGAAAGCTACCATGTTTGAATTTTAAATTAATTAATTAATCTAAACTATATGTAAATATACACAAAGTAATTGGAAATTTTTTTGGACTATATTAATCCCAAAATTTTGTATTATTTCAAAAAATAACTTTATAAAGAATTTTAATATAAAATGACTACTTATTAACAAGAGTCCGATTTTACAAAAAAAAAATAAAAATAAAATAAATAATAAAAATAAAAAATCTTTATGTTTTGTCCTTAATCATCCTAAGGATGGCTTCATGTGCATGCTTTCTTTCTTTCTTTCTTTCTTCTTATATTATAGGATTAAAAAATGTAGAATTATTTTTATGATTTGGGCTTCAACTAATTTAAAATATGAAATTAATCAATTATTTAAAAAAAATTAATATAGTAATTAAATTTTCAATTCAATGATGTTTTTGATTCATTCATGGAAAGAATTAAGTAAATACTTTTCCAAAAGTCTCATTTTCTTTTTTCGTTTTAATTATATTTTTTTAAGAATGGTTTTAGTTATATTTGTGTGATTGTTAATAATTATATAGTAATTCAATTATAAACTATAATAGCATAAAAATATATTTTTATAGCCTAAAAACTATAATAGCCTAAAAATGTAGCGTTTTTATTGTTTTTGAAAATTATAATTCGTAAAATACAAATCTTGATGTAGTTTATAGTGTATAAATATTTTTCTTTTCCTGGTTAATTTTCCATTTAGTTAATTTTAATATAAATTGAAAGAAAGTAAGCCATAAATATCACGAGATGCTAATTATAAATACCTCTCGTAACACAGAATCACAATCGTCGAGATCGTCTACCTTTTTGCATCACAGGTATTGTTTTCACTAACGCCTTGGGATGAAAACTTGATTTCAAGAACTAAAAATCACAAACAAATAGAGAGAAAAAGTGCGAAAGAATTTTGACAGAGTTTCGGTTATGAAATTCTTTTCTTGATTACTAAGAATAGAATTCGTAGCCCTATTTTTATGGCTCTTATTAAGGTAATTAAATTTTCCTTAATAAGAGAGAATTAAATTTAGTAGTTACTTAAATTAAATATATGAAATAATATCAATAATTAATATGTCAGTTACCTAATTTAAATTAGGTAATTGCCCATATTAATATCCTTTAAGTATGACAAATTCTTAATTAAGAGGAATCATAATATGGAACTAATTCCATATGCATATTATTTTTGTTCCAATATTATTACGTATATATCGGGTCCAATTTCTCATCTTATGAGTCATGAGTATCCCTAACTCCTTCGTCTTCCATTCACACATAACAAAACGATTTTCAGTCATTCTCTCATATCATAAAGGCAAATAGTTCGTGTGATTGGTATACGTCGAGAACACTAATGCTATACACTTGTTATGGATATATAGAGTCTCGAAAAATAAGATCTTCTCATCATAGTATGCCAAATCCTAAAGAGTTTTCTCACATTTGTTGTTTTATCTCATGATCTCATAAAAGCAATTTTTGTGTTCACTATTGTGTCTCTACTTATAAAGACTACAACAGGTTAACCAGTGAACCATGAAACCACCAAATGTGATCGAAAAACATCTTCCCCATTTACTCTATCCCATTCGTCATAGTCTAGCTCACTTTTCTAGTTAGATCCGCTGGGCCGAAATTTTTTTCATGACCTTTTGGAGACTAACTAAGCTAGCCATACTGAATTATACTTATGGTATAAGTTAAGGGTTCTGATGGTCAAAAAAATAAGGTCTCACACTAGGGAAATTTTTAGATCATTCACATAAGATTCCCTTTCCTTGGTCAACTTAAGCATACATGGTTTGATGTATGTATTATGGTGTTCTCTCCTTTCCCTTAAAAGAGTGCACATCTTATTATTATTTAACACCATACAGAAGTATAAAGTTACAATGCACCAAAGCATTCAACTTTAGTCTACTTCCTTAAGAACTGCTTCTGGCTTTATGGACAGAATATGATCGTTATGTTTAACATATCATCAAATCATTCTTAATCTTAATTTGAATCTCAATCCAAAGCACACAATCTCATGTGTGTCTTTATCTTGCACGTTAACAAGACTCATCTTGTAATTTCTACAAGATGGCACTTTTATTTTGAACAAGTTCTCGAAACTCACTTTGTGTTCAAAAATCACCTCATGTTAGACTTTGTTAACTTATTAACAAAACTAATATAAACACCAGTGTGAATGGGTTACTTCTCTATCTGACATGCTCTATCTTATAACAATAAATGTTCACATATAAACATTCACACTCATATATTGCCAACAATGAACTTAATTATTATTATTCATAAATAATAATGTCAAGATATTATAGTATAAATCAAATCCTACGCAAACCCTAAGACCTAACATGTCTCTCAAACACGTCTTTTGTTACAGGTTTAGTTAAAGGATCTACTATCATATTATGCATAGAAATATACTGAAAGTTCACTCTTCTCGTGCAATAATGTCTTTAGTGTATTGATACTTAATGTCGATATGCTTTGTCCCACTTTAAAATTTTGGATCTTTAATGTAAGCTATCGACGACTGACTATCACTATAGACTGTAACAAATCCCTCTGAGGTAGTTATATTTAGATCGTCCATAAACCATTTTAACCAAACTACCTCTTGTACTGCAACTGAGGAAGCGAAAAATTATGCTTCCATTGTTGAAAAGGCTACACAGGTCTATTTCTTGCTACTCCATGAAATGACACCCTTGCCTAGCAAGAAAATATAACTTGATATAGATTTCCTTTCATCCACATCTCCTCCCCGATCAACATCCGTATATCCTTTCAAATGCAGATCCTTTCCTTGAAAATAGAGAGAATAATATGTGGTACCTTTGAGGTATCTAATTATCGATTTTACCATCTTCTAATGTGCTTCACCTGGGTTAGATTGATATCTAATCATCATGCCCACAACATAGCATATATTAAGTTTGGTACACAACATTGCATACATCAGACTTCCCATGACACTAGCATATGGAACGTTCTTCATACGTTCTATATGTTCTTTTATCTTGGGATACATGTTTTTTCTAAGAGACTCATTCTTAGCAATGGGGTTGTCTATGGGCTTATAGTTTTGCATATTAAAATGTTCAGAAACTTTGTTAATGTATGTCTCTTAAGACAGTGACAATAATCTTCTCAAGTGATCCCTTAAAATCTTAACTCCAAGGATATAATCTGCTTGACCCATGTCTTTCATCTCAAAATTGGATGATAGCCAATCTTTGATAAGATTTACGTATTCTTTGTCATTTCCTACTATGAGTATATCGTCTACATAAAATGTTAAAATGACAAACTTATTTCCTAAGTTTTTGGAATAAACACAATGGTCTTCATCAATCATGTTAAACTCATTTGATGTGACTGCTTCATGAAATCTTAAATACCATTGTCTTGAAAACTGCTTTAGGCGATAGATTGATCTCATCAATCGGCAAACCTTATGTTCACTGCCTTCTTCGATGAAACCTATAAGCTATTCCATATAGATTTCTTCTTTTAATCCTCTATTAAGGAAAGCAGTATTTACATCTATTTAATGTAGCTCTAGGTCCAAACTAGTTACCAAGGCTATAATTAACCTTATCGACGTAAATCTAACAACAGGTGAAAAAGTCTCCTCATAGTCAATTCTTTCTAGTTGTGTAAACCCTTTAGCGACTAGCCGAGCCTTGTATCTTTTGATATTGCCATAAGCTTTTCGCTTTATTTTGAGAATCCACTCATTCCCAATTGGTTTGCGTCCTTTAGGTAGATCAAATAGTTCCCAAATATGGTTTGATCTCACGAAAGCCATTTCTTCTTTCATTGCCTTAATCCACTTATCTTTAGCTAGGCATGAGAGAGCTTCTTTTACATTTTAGGCTCATCATTTTCTTATGGTGTAATAAAACAAGCCTTGTTCGCACCTTTAATCACAAATCGTCGGTGCGAAACACTTTGCCTTTTAGATTTTTGTAGGTCTGAAACTTGATAAACATGTCTCATATATTCAATGTAATTCGAAATGCTCCCACTAGGATTGAGCTCTATGCTCCCACTCAAATAAGGATCCTGAATATCCATACTCCCACTGGAGTAAGGCATGCTCATCCTCTCACTGGAGGACAGATCTCGAACATCCGAACTGTTGAGAAGAGAGTTGACCTTCTTCATCAATGTCTCTCCCATTCGGATGGAGAGATCCAGGTACTTCATATTTTTAAGTTTCATAAAAAGTAAAGTCTTGACTTACTTTGCCCAACTTTGGAAACTTATTTTCCAAAAATATGACATCTCGTGATACAAATTCTGTTACCGAGCCATTTGCTTGCTCACCTACTTTAGCTAACTAATGCATTCAGTCTTGCCTGATATGGTTCAATCTAGCATGCCATAATTTTACATTATCCTCATACGTATTTAAAGAAGAAGAGATTAAAGAAAAACTAGCTTTATTTGAATAATTAGGATCAACATCCATAATTATAAAATTGTTCGAAACAAAACCAGAACCATAAAAGATGTCATCCAAAAATAGGTTAACTTTATCATCCTTAAAATGCAAAACAAACCAAAGTTTCATTAAAGTTAAAATAGAAACTAAGTTCCTACGAATGTTAGGAGCATAAAGCACATTGTGTAGGAGTAGGGTTTGGCCTTCAAGTAAGACTAGTCTACATGTGCCAATTCCTAGGACTGCCACTCTAGCATTGTTGCCTATATAAATCCACTTTGCTCTTGTAGTTACTCGTCGAATCTCGACAAAGGCATCTCGATCCCTTGTCACATGGTCTGTTGTTCCTAAATCAACCACCCATAAAGGATAAAGTTTAGTTAAAAAATACAAAACTTGATACACAAATTTCACTCATTCTTGAGTTAGAATAGTGTATCTATTTGGGCATAGTGCAATCTTTTGCATAGTGTCCCTTTTGTTGGCAGTTGAAATACTTCACCCTAGAAATGTTCACTTTCTTTTTTCCTTTGGACCGATTTTCATTTTCCTTAACTTCTGCTTTTTAGGCTCTTAAGCCCTTTCTTTGCCTTTTCTATGGAAGCTCTTTTTTTTTCTGGTTTGGCATTTTCTTACCAGAATTGGAGTGTGCCATATGCACTTTAATATTGACCTTGATCGATGCTAAATAGTCTTCTTCCAACTCTAAATGTCTAGCAACATCCTTAAATATGTTAATGCTATCTATGTGAGTCAGTTGCATTTTCATGTGCTCCCAACTCTTTGGCAAAGATTGGATGACATCTTGAACCTGTTGTTCGTTAGTCAACTTATGATCTGTATCACCAAGCTCACAAATCATATTCTCCATCTCTCGGAGATGTTTTTGCATTGAATGATCAGGTTTCTTTTGATAAGTATCGAATTTGATCATTAAAGATTGGAGTGTAGTTAGAGACACTTCTCCAAATTTTTCCTACAATGCGATCCATAGATCCATTATATTTCGATATGAGCAGAATTGCATGGTGATATCATCTTCCATTGCACTTAGGAGGATGATACAAGTAATGAAGTTTTTCTTTTTCCATACTACATAAGCTTCTTTGTCCTGCTTATGCTGAGCAGAAGTGCCATCCTTAGGTTCAGTCAGTAGAGCCTCTTACTCCTCAAGCATATACTAGATTTTCATACTCCTGATTTCATAGTTGTTGCCATTCAGTTTCATATCTTTGTTCAATTCAGCGACTATTGATTTGGAAGCCAATTAGATCTACTGATAAAAAAAATAGAACATATGTTGCACTTATTAAGAAGAATATGGCAGTACACACTATTTACTATACGTCTGAAATTAGAATCTAATAAAGTTATCTATTAGGCTTAAAATAAAAAAAAAGTTACTATTAGTATCTAATTACCCTCCAAGTTCTAATGTCTAACCTGATAGATTAAAATTTCGTGTATAGTAAATTTGATTTATTGGAAATTAAGTTCTTTAACTTAATTAAGGATATTATGTGTAAAAGATAATTAAGCCTTAACTTAATAATCAAGCAACTATTCTACTCATGAAATATTGCATGGCAAATAATATTAAAATAAACACATTCATCATAAAAATTACAAGCTATTATAATATCCAAAATCAAAATAAACATATTTATAATAAAGTCCAAGAAATCCAAAAGAAGACATAAATGTTTCATCTTAAAAACAAAATCAAGAAACAAAATTCCTAACTAAAAGTCCGCAAAAGTAAGGTAATATTATGACACTTATGTCAAATATAATTAGGATCCCGATGGACCCAATACCATCCTAGTCATTGAAACTATCATCCTGACCATACGTATTAACTGATAGGGCATGCCTTGTACGTAATCATTTAACCATGGACGATTCACTATATGCCCACTCCTGAGCACCATCTCAGACTGAGTGTTACTTCTAAACACTCCTCATTCCGCTACATTAAATAAAAAATTAATTATGAAATCCTTATAATTTTCTTGCTAGCACTCAACAAATAAGTTCTGGAGTTCCACATGGTAGCTAAAAGATTCACACATTACATCATAAAGTAACTTATGATTCCACCCCCTATCTAGGCCACTAACCCAAATACAGTCTTGCATCTTTCTATGTATTTTGACTATATGATGCGCAATAAC
This sequence comes from Excoecaria agallocha, assembly GCA_037975025.1. NCBI lineage: Eukaryota > Viridiplantae > Streptophyta > Magnoliopsida > Malpighiales > Euphorbiaceae > Excoecaria > Excoecaria agallocha. The sequence continues at coordinate 3,741,761 of CM075809.1, forward strand.
ATCAATATCATAGCTTCTTTCCTTCTTGTGAAACCTCATGCTATGAACCTCATGCACTTGTGCATTGGCCAAAGCAACACCTTGAGGAGTGTGTGGAACCACGTGTGTCCTTATCATTGTTATAACTGTTACACATAGCAGTATAAAAAATTTGTTAGTACACTTATGTACAAACAAAAATGATTGAAATTCATTTCAATCAAATGTAAGGATAAAATTCACATAATTAATTTTCAAACATATTTGAAAATTAAAGAAGGCAAAAAAAACACAATTTTCTAAAATTTTCACAAAATTTTCAATAAAATAATTTATAAAAAATAATTATGTAACCCCAATTTTTTTTTAAAAAAATTACCAAAATATCAAAAAAATTTAAAAAAATCAGAATTGCTAAAAAAGGGCAAAAAATGGGGCCAGAAGAGCCCTCACATACTGGTGAGAGTGGCCCTCGTACACCCCAAATGAACCACATGTTGGCAAGACACTTTGCCATATGGTGTAACCCCATTGGGCCACGTATAGCCATGTGGCAGGACAAGGTGACACGTGGAAACTATTTATTTGTCTACATGGATCTACTACACCGACAAACAGGACACGTGGCATGACCACACTCTACCACGTGTTAGCCAGTCATTGGTCCATATGTCGACAAGTGGTATGACTCATCAAGCCACATGTTTGGACCCACACACCATGTGGTTGCACTGTAGGCTACCATGTAGATGCTAGGTGGCATGACACATCAAGCCACGTGGCAGGACACTTGCCACATGTCAACTTTTGGTTAGCCCACGTGGTGCCATATGGCACCAAGTAGAGCCCTATTGCCATGTCAGCTAACACATGGTGCTTCACCATAGGGCCACGTGTCACTCCCCCCTATTGGGCTACGTGACTGAGTGACATCTCACTCAACACGCATGGTGAGACGCGTGCTAGAGACGTGCCCAACACACTAGTGGCACGTGCTAGAGATGTGCCCAGCATATTACCGATGCGTACAAGCCACGCACCGCCTTCTTAGTGCTTTTAAGCCATCGATTTTTTTAAGGGTGGGTTTTTGGGGTCTCTGAGTCTAATGGTTTGGTCAAAAATAAAAAATTCCCACTAGAAATATTTATTATGGACTTTTAAATAATTATTTAATTTTGGTGTCCAAAAGAAACACAAAAAAATTTCCAGACCAAAATTAAAAAATGCATACAGAACATATCTAGTGTGAATATCAATCAACCTATTACCATTTTTGAATTTTCACAAAAATATAGATCTACATATAAACATGCCAGAACGTAAAAAATATGGCTTTAATACCAATGAAAGAAAGTAAGCCATAAATATCACGAGATGATAATTATAAATACCTCTCGTAGAGCAGAATCAAAATCACCGAGATTGTCTACCTTTTTACGTTACCGATATTGTTTTCACCCACGCCTCGCTACGCTTCGAGATGAAAACTTGATTTCATGAACTAAAAACCCCAAGCGAATAAAGAGAAAAAGTGCAGAAGAATTTTGACAGAGTTTTGGTATGGAATTCTTTTCTTACTTACCAAGAATAGAATTCGTAGCTCTATTTACAGGGCTCTCATTAAGGTAATTATATTTTCCTTAATAAGAGAGAATTAAATTTGGCAGTTTCTCTCATTAAATATAGAAAATAATATCAATAATTAATATGTCAGTTACCTAATTTAAATTAGGTAACTATGCATATTAATATCCTCCAATTATGACAAGTTCCTGATTAAGAGGCATCCTAATACAGAACTAATTCCATATAAATATTATTTTATGTTTCGATATTATCATATATATATCGGGGCCAATTTCTCATCTCGTGAATCATGGGCGTATCCCTAACTTTTTCATAAATAAGTTATTATTAATTAATTTTCATTAGCATAATGTTAGAATTATTTAAATATTAATTTAAATAATAATTTATGTACCATTTTTATTGTTCTTGAAAATTATAATCCATAAAATACAAATTTTGATGCTCCAATAGTACAAATGGACTGGAGGGACCGCATTTAATGCAATACTGCTACTCCAGTGCTGGTGGAGGGACCACAACTTAATGTGATCCAGCTAACCCATCATGTGTCATATCATATGCCGGATAATCCTTAGTGTATGTAATACTTCAAATCTCATGGTAGCACCGCGGTATATGTGTCCCTATGGCTAGCCATTATATCCTACGATCTGAGATTATCCACTGTACACTAAGGACAATTATATTTTATAATTTATGTCACTTTTCATATATTTTTCCTTACTAATCATATTATGTTATAATTATTACATGTCTAATTAGTATCCAATTATGCTTAAACAATGTACATTTACCATAAACACATACATTAACATGTAAAAGTGGTAAAAACGTAACATTTTTCTCCACATTCACCATTCGGCCAAGTTAAGCTCTTATGCCTACAATGTCATTTTCTCTTCATTTACATACCAAATGTGTTTTAAATGTCATTTATAGCATTCATATGATAACACATGTTCAAATTGCCTTATAATTCCTAAATTTTCTTAACTTCTATCATTATGTTCACTTAGCCATCAAGTACACTTAATATTTTTTATTTTAATCATACCTATTATTTTCCTCATGCATTATAATGTCTAATTACACTTAAATACCTTAATAAGCATTAATTTCATGTAGGTTTAACTAAGGTACCCCATTTGGCCTCTTTAGGAACTACCTCTTTTAATTTGTTTTCTTCACTAATCTAGGTTTATATTAGTCTAATTCATCATTTTATTAAGTCATATTAATTTATTTCACTAAATTACTCAATTATGTATAGTTACATAATGTAATTTTTGCAATAATTCAAATAAACTTGATGAAATTAAATGTAATTTGTATCCATTAACCTCTGGTAGCTTGAAAAACACCTACTCTTCCTTCTCATTACCCTTGCTTTTCTTGTTCTTTTCTTTCTCTTGTTGTTCCTCTTTAGGCTGAAATTAGAAGGAATATTTTCATGAGTTTATGCTATGATTTAAATCAAATAAAATCTATAAAATGACTCTCCTAATTAGGCCCTAATGCCTATATGAAAATCCCTTATTGATTCCACCCAAAACTCATGAATTCACTAAATTAGGTTATTTTATTTTACCTAAATCTTGAGTTTCCAATATTCTTCTTGATGAAACTCTCTTTCTAACTTTAAAAGGAGGTATTTCTATGTAATTTGGTGGAATATGGGCTTGAGAATTGGAGAGAGAAAAAAGAATTAGAAGAAAAATGGTGAATGGCACCAAATATCCTACATTTGGTTTTGGAAGATGAAAGGGGGAAGAACTCCAAGATTTTAGAAACATTTTTAGATTTATCTCAACTATTCTATTTTTCCTTTTATTGGGTAAAATTAAGGACCAAGATTAGATCATTTGCTATTTGATCTAATGGTTTATTTTTAAGCCACTTGTCACCATTTTCTCCATTTCTACACATTCATGAATTATAAGCTTGCTTGTGCATGATTATGACCTTATTTTAATGACTTTCATGTCTTTATATATTTAAAATATGGCAATTAAGCCTATTAATTAATTTGATCTCGATTTTTGATCATTTTTCTAATATCGATGTTTTGCTTGTCAGAATACTCTGAACTTTTGCCCCGCATGCACTAGCATATACAAGAGCATGTGTTTAAAATTTTAGCTTCGATACACCTCCGGCTCCAAAGGTAAATTCAGCCAGTCTAAAATCTAAAATTTCAAAACTGTCAAAAAATTTATTTTTCACTTTCAATAGCTTACTTATGCTATTTCTAATAGGTCTATATGATTGGAATAATTTTTGGAGCTCTGTAGAATTTTTCAAAGCCCAATCAACCTTTTTTATGGTAACCAGAAAAATGCTTCTTTACTTGATTCAGATACCTATTTAGGCTTAATTTCTTTTCAAATTGTACTGCTGGACTCTATTTAACTCATATTATCTCATCACATGCTTAACTTCACTTTCCAGATTGATCACCCATCCCCTGATTTCTTAGGGGCAAGCATGTTTAACCTTTAAGTTTCTATGGTTTTCTCTATATTATACTAATGCAATCACTCTGATAATTGTCCTAGGGCTACTGTGTATGCTCTAAAACATATTGTACATGACAGATGAAATCTCAGGGTGTTACAAGACCTATATGTTATGCATATGAACAAAAACATCATGGATGTTTTATTACTATTTATATTGGTGAATACATAATCTTACGGCCATATGTTTTTACTTAATTTTATTTATATACTAATTTAATTTGCATCAATGTATAGTATATGGGAAAAGCATGATATATAGTGAAAGAGTATTTTATTATTGTATGAATGAAATTATTGATGTAATTTCATTGTGCTTCTTATACCTAACAAGACAAGATTTATGTGTTTGTATTTGCGTATAGTGATGTTTTTCTATAAGCTGCATTGATTAATATGTTTTCTTTATAGCTACTCATTTCTTGCTTAATATTGAGAAATGATATGTGTAGCTCCTTGCTTGTAAACTTAAATAAACTATGAACTTAAAGCTAGTGTACTTAACATGTTTAAATCTTGAGATAGAAGCATATTAATAATTTAATGCATTAAGAATCTGAATAGTAACCAAGAAGAGAATAAAATGGCATATTAAGATAACAATTAGATAAGGTTGTTAATATACGTCTTAATACATGATTTATGTTACACATCTTATTATAGCATGAAAATTTCGAGTATCTATTAATGCATAGAAATCTAGTCATAAACTTAAAGTTTTGTGGTTTTATAATGGCTTTTCTATGAAGATAGATTTATATTACCATGCCTTTAAGAAATTTGAGTAGAACAAAGTGATTATCTAACATTGAAATATAGGAACTTAAAAGTTATAGTTATTGTATATTAATATTTGTAAGAGTAAATAGTTGTTAAGTAAGTGATAACTAAATGGAATGTTTTTATACGTGTTTGGCATTGTAATTAAGAATAATGTAAGAAGTGTAAATAATCTAGGAGGTTAAAAGCATGATTCTATTATTATAAATTATTGTTTTATATGCTATAGATATGTTTTTATGTGTATGCATTATTTTGAAAACTTCCAAAAGAGGTTATCTACATATTGTATATCCCTCACTAAGCTTTATAGCTTAGCATAGATTTGTATCTGTGTAGGTTGCCAAGCTAGGACTTCTTCTCAGGGATAATATTTGCAACAAGACGGCCAACACAAGTCTTAGAAGATTTGAAAGTATATAGTCTTCATTTTGATTTCTTTTGGTTTTTGAAGTTTTAATAGTGTTGGAAATTTTGTATAGTATAGATGTTTGGTATATGTAAATATTTTAATGTTTTAAGAGACTCATATGCAACAAAAGTTTTAATAGTAAAGTTCAAACGTTATGGTTTAAATCATTCCTATAAGATCTTTGTGCAGTGTTGTTAGGTAAAGATTAGATCATTTGATTATAGTACATTTATGTTATATGTTAGAGGATAGAAATATGTTATAATAGAGGGTGCTACATGTAAGAAAAGAGATAACATCATTAATCTAAAATCCATTATATCACATTTATCAAAGGTAAAAATAAAAGTAAAGTTTCTAACTCTCTCTGAGTTTTAGCCTCACAAGGTCAGAACTTCTTTTCCCAATGTTCTATTAGGTGGTGACTCCTTGTATTATCCTTGTAGTGCCAATGATGGGGTAGGGACACCCCGTGATGCTGTCTCATACCTTTCAAGGTCTAAGACCTATCGAGTTAGGTTAGGTCCCATTCCCATTGCGAAGTGACTGATCAGCTTAAGAAAGGAAACATTAACCTATTCGAACCCTAAAAGTGGGACTAGGTTTCCAAGGCAAAAGGTTTTCCTCTATTCTACTTAAAGATCCATCCCTTAGTTCTAGGGAAGGGTCCTCAATCGATATAGGCATGCATCACAGTGCATTACTCATTAATGGACATCCAAAAGGAAGTGTTAAATCCATTAATTTTGGATGTTCATAACCCTTGAAATAGATAACATAGCTTATTAGAAGAAAATGATGAATGACTACAGTCCTAAACCATTGAATATCCTTGTAGGACAGTTATAGGCATATAAATAATGAATCTGAAGAATGTTGAAAGTGTAATAGACATAATTGGTTTAAAATATATTATTTTTAAAGTAAAAAAGGAATGAAAATGTTCAAAATGACACTTCAAAAGAGGTCAAAAGCAACATACGTGGATTGATAACTCCATATTTCTAAAGAAGAATCCTAGAAGTGGCTTCAATATTAGTAAATGGTGATATTTCATTAAAATCTAGAAATATGTTAGAAATAAATGAAATTGTTGCCAATAGTGCATTTGTATGTGTAGTAGCCTCTAAAATAATAATTAATGTGTAATGCTCCCTCTAAGTGCCTTTCTCCTGTTATCATGTATAGCATATCGATAATACACGTATTTGATTACCTATCCTTTGTATCTATTAATGAGGAATATACCCAATTTGCATATTATAAACTCATATATAAATTCCATGCTCAAGATTAAAAATTTCATATGTATATTTACATGTCTAACTAATTTCGATATATTTACTATTATAATTTACAAAATTTAGATTTATCCGACCAATATTACATTACATCATCTCCTAATACAAAATACCATATACAAAGACAAAAGTAAAAATAAAAGATTCATACTTTCAACCCTTCTTAAGTCTTGTGTTAGCCTTCCTACTGCAGATCACATCCCTATGGAAGAGTTCTAACTTCGGTACCTACACAAATAAACACTCATGCTAAGCTATAAAGTTTTCTTGAGGACAATTAATTTTGAACAACCACTCACACTGGTCATTCCCAAGCACACAAGCATAAATAATAATAATAATAATAATAATAATAATAATAATAATAATAATAATAATAATAATAATAATAATACATTTGCATTAACTACCAAGGCAATATCATCAATTAAAAGAAGGAACAATGCCATGGCAATATTGTATTACATGTTCAATCATATAATACCTCATTGATTAGCATACAATTTATTTCTTTATCATTTCCTGTGGTTGCCTATTTAAATTCTGTGGGTGTGGATAATGGATGCGATGGATACATAAAGGAATCAATCATGAGAATAGCCGTAGGTATTTAATCCTGTGGATACTCGAAGGTATCAGATATGTAAACCCAAATGGGGTTGAGATTGTAGTCCCAAATGAGGACAAACTATAAACCTAAACGAGGCCAAACTGTAGTAGCTATAAATACCCTCATAAGCATGCCTATCTATCCACAACTAAGCTTTAAATGTAGGCATCAAATCATTTTTCACATTGTCCAATTCATCATGTTTAATTCATTACATAGTACCTCTATGCACATACAAGCATCCACAAGTAATCATAATAGTATAGCATTGATCATTAATGCATATTTATATATATATATATATATATGTCAAAGTATATATATATATGTGCCCTTATTTGTTGTATTATATTCAAGTTACATCAGTATACATACAAAAGGTTGATATGTGGACCTAGTAATGGCATAAACTAACTATTAAGTCACTAAAAAATGCATATACTTACTTGACTTTTGCTTATCATTTTGTGTTCTTTTAAGTTTTAGGGATTTTTCATTGGTTTATTTATTTTGCTGACTGTAGGAGCAGATTTTGAAGAAGTTATACTTTTGAGACTAATTGGAGATGACTTGGAGAAGCAATGAATTTTTAGAACATTTTAGGAGCAAAAAGCTAATGGAAGGAAATTTTGGAAGTTGCCTTGCCCAAGGTAGGAAGCCAAGGCTAAGGTTCAACCCTTACCCAAGGCAGCAAGCCAAGGTTAAGGTTCAAGCCTTGCTTAGGAGCCTTGCCTAAGGGAGTTGACAGTGGAGTTATGATTTCAATACATCTCTTGTGCGAATTTGACCTAGCCACCACTTTTGTCTCAGATAATATTTAGGAATGTTGAGACTATAATTTAGGAGATAAAAAGGCAGTGTTTTTAGGAGTTTACAATGACTTTGGAATTTTATTTTATTTTTCTATTTTGGTAAACTATCATGCCTTTCCTGTTTTGGAGTGTAATTTAGAAGTAAGAAGATTAGATCTAGATCATCTTCTTCCTTCTGCATTTTCTGTAACTCCAATTTTGTAATAAGGAGTAGTTCTTAGCTTTTAACTTTTATTTTGTGAATTCTCTATGGCCATATGTGGCTAAATTGTTATTTTCAGTTAAAGATTAATTCAAGACCAGAATTCCTTTTACTGTGAGATTATTGTACTTATTTTTTGTTCTTGGTTTCATTCAATGTTCATGTCATTTACTGTGGTTTAGGGAAAGCATATCCTGATTATTATTTGTTGAGTGTGAAATAAGAGCTCGTTGTGCATTTAATTAAGTAATATATTGCCTATACTGGACATCCTACTAATATATGCCCCACACTTCAAGATGACTCCTAAGAATAGGTGAAATGCACTAGGTGGATTTACTGGACAGCCCCATAAGAAGTATGATCCATACTCAAACATATATAATTCAAGTTGGCATGACCATCCCAACTTCAGCTATGGTGCAAGGCAACAAAATTCACAGCAACAGTTCCATCAAAGGCCATTACAATAACCCCCTTAACTAGCTCATAAGCAAGGTATGTCTCTTGAGGATATGGTTCATTCTTTAGCAACTAAAGAACTTTAACAGTATGTAGAAAAGATAAATTCAAGGTTCCAGAATTTAGTGAAACAAATGAGCCAAATAGCAATGTCTTTGAGTAAAATAGAGTACCAAGGATGTTTGCCCTCACAAACCATAGAAAACCCAAGAGAAAATGCGAGTGCAGTTGTCATAAGGAGTGAAAAAGAGCTGGAACAACCCCTGTCCAAGGAAGACAACCAAAAAACGGCAAGGGAAGTGGAAAAAGAGGTAGAAGTTGAGCAAAAAGAACAACACACACGTAAAAATTCAGAATAGCCCCTTCTTTTAGTTATACAACCCCCATTTCCTGAAAGGTTGGCTAAATCAAAAAAGGAAAAAGATATCTTTGAAACTTTTTGTATGGTGAAGGTAAATATTCCTTTAATTGATGCTATTAAACAAATATCTAAATATGCAAAATTTCTCAAAGAACTTTGTACTAACAAGAAAAAACAGGTTTGATATGAGGAAATTACTGTGAATGAGAATATTTGTACTATAATTCAAAGTAAAATGCCTCAAAAAAGCAAGGATAAAGGTATGTTTGTTATTTCCTATAAAATTAGTAATTTAAGTATTAAAAGAGCTATGTATGATTTAGGTGCGTCTATAAATGTCATGCCTAAATCTATTTATTCCTCTTTAAATGCTAGACCTTTAGAAGAAATAGGAATAGTTATTCAATTAGCAAATAGGTCAATTGTTTATCCCAATGGATTGTTAGAGGATGTGTTAGTTAGGTTAATGGTCTTATTTTTCATGCTGATTTCTATGTAATTGATATAGAAGATGATGAAAAATCTTTGGAATCATCTAATATTCTTTTAGGGAGACCATTTCTTCAAACAACTAGAACTAAAATTGATGTGTACAAAGGTACTCTTACTATGAAATTTGATAGTGAAATAGTGCAATTTAATGAGTATAATGTTATGAAATATCCACGTGAAATTTCCTCTATATGTGGAATTTATATCATTGAACCATTGACTCAAAAAGTGTTTGAAATAAGTATAGATGATAAGTTAAAGGTTAAAATGGATGAAAATGTTCACAGGGACAAAATCGAAGCACTTGTGGAGGAGTTAAATATATAAGAATAATTACAGGAAGTAGTGCTGGAGTTGGAAGCCTTGAAGCCAGTGGTAAATGCACCTAACCCTTTAGAATTACCTAGCACTAACAAAAAGCTTTTGCTATCTATTTAGTAGGAACCTAAATTGGATCTTAAGGTGCTACCCGGGCACTTAAAATAGGCTTACATGGATGAGAAGAAAACACTCCCAGTGATTATCTCTAATAAGCTAAATTCTAAGGAAGAAAACCAAACTGTAGTGCCCAATACTATGGCATATTTTATCCTTTCACATGATACATTAATGATCAATAATCAATGGATTAATCTTAACTTAACAACCCTGTACAAAGATCTTATGGGAGAAATTGAACCATAACATATGAACTTTACTATTTAAAATTTACTTACACGTGAATCTCTTTAAATATTACATCTTTACATATAAGCAAAACATCTATAGTATTACAAAATTTCCAACACAATTTAAAGCTTTAAACAAAAAGAACCCAAAATGAAGACTATACACTATCCAATCTTCTAAGACTTGTGTTGGTTGTCCTACTGCAGATATCAACCCTTAGAAGAAGTCCTATCCTTGCAACCTACACGAATAAAAATCCATGCTAAGTTGTAAAGCTTAGTGGGGAACTTAAAAACATGAGGACGGCCTCTTTTAAATGTTGTCAAAAAGCAAATACAGAAAAGCATGTTTTTGAGGATATAAACCAATCATTTAACAATAGCAATATGATCATAACAATTACCAATTACTATTCAATTTCTTATTTTAAACTATATTCTTATTCAATGTTGATCATTTATTAACTATTCCATTTATCTTTTACATGGGGTACCATTCTACTTTCTTAATGCATAGAATTATTAGTTTACTTGCATTTTAATCCTCAAATCATAACAACTATATTAGCTATGAGTTCATAATTCATTTAGGTTTTCATGTATGAAGTTACACATATCATCCCTCAATATTATGCAAGAATAAGTAGCTATAAAGAAAATATATTAGCCAACACATCCATTTTCAAGTCATCACAATATGCAATTACAACTACATATATCTTGCATTTGTTGGTATAAAAACCACTTTGAAGGTACATCATTGATTTCATTCATATAATAATAAAATACTCTTCCTTTCTATGTCATGTCTTTCATATACTATTCATTATCGCAATTTAGGGTAATATAAATATAAAAATTAGGTATGAAGCATAAGACTATAAAGATCATGAATTCACCAATGCGATTATTGATAGTATATTAAGATGCACAATTTTGTTAGGCATATAGCTTATAATTCTGATTAGTACATATTATACTATATGCTGTAATTATACATACATACATATATATATATATATATATATATATATATATATATAACATGTAGCTTCGTTTAATGCCATGTGTTGCATATGCAATATGGTTTCTAATAATACATAATACTTTTTTTATTCGGTTTTAAGCCTACACATTTCTAAAGAAGTGGATAACAGGTTAAATTATAACAGTAGCACCCGAAGGTACGAAACTATACTATCTGACCAATCAAGCAAACCCAAATGAGGTTGGCTACAACCCAAACGGGGTTGTTTATGATCCAAATGGGACCATGTTTGTATTTATGACAAAATGGGATCAAGTTGCACTATACTTTATAACCTAAATGGGTTCAACTGTACTTTAGCTTTCAATTAGACCTAAACTAGGTCGGCTACAACCCAAACGAGGCTATTTATGATTCAAACGGGACCATATCTATATTTATGACCCAAATGGGGTCAAAACTATACTATCGCAGCTGCAAGGTACCCTTATAGGCATGCGTATCTATCCACATCCTAGACACAACATAGGTAGTTAAATCACTTTACTTTATCTTTCATACATTGCTTTACTCTATTCGATCATATACATGTATGTGCATGTATATTCATGTATAACTTTCTATAAACATGTGATCATGTACAATATTGAGTATTGCTATTTTGTACTTTGTTTTTTTCCATCCTATACATATAGGTATTCATGTATATATATTCATGTGTAACTATGAGTAGGGGTGAGCAAAAAAAAACCAAAAATATGGTTAACCATAAAACTGATCCAAAACTGAATTGATTTCTACGGTTAACCGATCAGATGGACTCGATTACAAATTTTAATTTTTACATTTTTTGTTAATGGTTACGGTTTATATTTTTAAGTATCAGTTAACCGTTAGTCCACGGTTAACCGATTCTCATATATATATATATATATATATATATATATATATATATTATTTTTTATCATATATTGGTGTTTATATTTTTCTTAATAGCATTTAATTACATTTTCTTATATTTTACAGTTTATGTTATAACATTTAATATTATCCAAATTTTTATTTGACTTAGAATTAAACATATTAATTTTCAACAAATATCAAATCTATTTTATAATATTAGCTATTAATTTATAAAACATGAATTTTGGCTAGTAAATTATATTTGTTTCATAATTTTTATATTAAATTACTTTGCATATTTGAAATTGAATTGAATTTTGTTTAACTTTTTTTTATAATTTTATGTTATAAATTTTAATGGTTAATCGAAAAATATTGGTTAAATAAACCAAAATTGATGGACTGGTTAACCGAATATAACGAACTGGTTAATGATTAGTAATTTTAAAAAATCGATATTAATGGACTAGTTAATTTTTTTGCTCATGGACTGGTTAACCAGTCCATTCTCACCCCTAACTATGAGCATGGTATCATATATATATGTTCATGAATAAGCTTTCTATAAGCATTTCATCGTATAAGCAATTGAGTAGTAGTAGTAGTAGTAGTAGCAGCAGCAGCAATAGTAGTAGTAGCAGCAGCAGCAGTAGTAGTAGCAGCAGTAGTAGTAGTAGCAGCAGCTGTGCAGTAGTAGTAGTCGCAGTAGTAGTAGTGGTAGTAGTAGTTGTAGTAGTAGTAGTGGTAGTAGTAGTAGTAGTAGTAGTAGTAGTAGTAGTAGTGGTGGTAGTGGTAGTGGTAGTGGTAGTGGTAGTGGTAGTGGTAGTGGTAGTGGTAGTGGTAGTAGTAGTAGTAGTAGTAGTAGTAGTAGTAGTAGTAGTAGTAGTAGTAGTAGTATTAGTGAGCATTATTATTATGTAGTTATAATCAAATCAAGGCATATAACTCTTTCATGTATGTATAATGATTATACTTAACATCATGCTTTAGTGAGTTTCTTTACTCCAATGATGTATGTGATCATACCTATAACATATTTACCTTTAAGATATATTATATAATTAGAACCACTTAAAAGTTACGTATATGATCAATATGCATATGTATACTTTAATATCATTCTTATATGATATTTTCATTGCAATTGTAATTCTATGGAGACATTACATAAGTACATTATCAATTTGGAATCGTATATCTTTACACACATATGTACGTATATAAATATATGATCATTCAATCACATATTTGTATAATACCTGTGAACATAGCAATTCTATAATATCATACATTCATAATATAACATAATTGCATAAGCATTTAAGCATTCATAATCTATTTCACGTAGGCAATCATGGTTATATAAAAATGATATTTTTAGTTTCATAATTATCTATACACTATAAAGTTAACATTCTTTTCCAAATTTATAGAGCATTGCATAACCAATTCCCTTCATTAAATCACTCTAAAATAATTAAATTACACTCTAGTAGCCTTACAACATCAAAGGGTCATGCATAAGTGTTTTGGATATCATTTAGGTGGTAATTAGGGGAAAAAAGGAAGTATATTCTATCGCAGTCACGACCATAGTTGCAATAATGAGAGAAGGTGCACTACAAACACATTAACTAAGAAAACTCCACCCTCTACTCGTGAAATTCTATTGACAAATTCCAGCATCTAACTTGTACTTTAATTTAGACATACTAAACGATATTTTTAGGAAAAGTGGTCTTTTACAATCCTTTTTCTCTATGTTTCTAGTTTTTAAAACATTAAAAATCATCTCTAAATCATGAGATATTAAAGAAACACTACAAGTTATTCCCATTGATAGGGCAGTAGGTACATCCAATTTTCAAACCAAAATACGACTAACTTAGAGATAGATTTTAAATTTGTTTTCTTCATACGAAATCCAAATATGGGAGTCAAGTTTCTAACACAACTTAAATTATTTAATTTAATGCTCTTTAACTTAATTTATTGGCAAATACGTATAGTTAGGTCAAGTGAACCTATGACCAGATTTTATGATAGATTTGCAAGTCAATTTAACCTTATTGATACTTAATTTCCAGCAATGTAACTTTAAAATCTTTGTTGTTTCCTCTCTTTTTAACACCTTTAAATTTTAATTTCAACTTAATAATATAATTAAGCCTAATATTTAATGTAAAACAAAGTATCATGCTCAACATGAAAAGTTGTCAATTTCTGTACTTTATGTTCTTTACACTCCTCAACTTATGAATCCTTTTAACTCATCTATTCCTTAACTTCAAATCATCCTATTAAATCAAATCAATCTTAGAAATAAACACATACAGAGAATTAATAAACTAATCTCTTAATTTCTCTTTACTTCCATCTCAATCCTCATAAAAATTAAACACATGCAAAGAAAAATCTTAGATCTTATATTTATAATCCACATCTTTATCATATAAACACATCCAATACACCATATTACTAAGCTATTACACAAATTAATCACGTGCAATGGGGTAAGGATTCCTAAACCTAACATGCAAACACCAATCTTCTTTAAATTCCCTCTTTCTCTCACTTTCTTCCTCTTCCACTTTACTTGCTTACTTACTCCTTAAAAACACCTTTAATCAAACCTTCCTCAAGCATGATTATGGCAAAAATGAAAAGATGTTCTTAGGTGAAGGGGCCAAATTTCAAAAGAAAAGAAGAGGAAATGAAGTTACAGATTTATAAAGAGATGAGAGATATTAAGTTGTAGATTTTTAAGAGAGAGGAAGGAAAAGACAAGTTAAAATGAAGCTTCTTTCTTTTTCAACATGAATTGTCAATTTTCAAGACCCAAACTCCCTCTATTTATGCAAGCTTCGCATGAAGCTTTTAGTGGGAAATGACATCATGTATGGCCCACCAAAATTTCACTTTAAATCCTTCCCTTTTATCCAATTAAAATAATACCCCAGCTAAATTTCTTATTTAGTAATTGATCCAATAAATAAAATTTTATTCCAATTGTACACATGTTATATAAAGACTCTAAATAGGCCCTAGTAGAATTCAAGGACAATTACATGTTATTAAAGTCTAATTAAGTAATATGGAAGAATTATTAGTAGTTATGATCTAATGAATTCATGGTCTTATGTGATAGAGCATACAATAGTCAATTGATATTATAGTATATAGTGTGCATAATTGGAACAAATTATAGTGAAGATATTGATTTGGGGCATAAATGTCATTAAGCTATAATTAATTATGTGATAAATGTGAGAATTATATGGTAGGAATTTTATAAAGGTATAATTAAATTATTGTGTTGGTATAATAATATTCAAGGGTGTAATTGAAGTATGAAGTATTAATTTAGGGGTCAATGTCTAAATATGGCATCTTAAGGGTCAAATGTGAATAAAGGAATGAATTAAGAGGTTGATTTAAGATAAGTATAAAATATATAGGTCAATGTTAAATATGCAAGAAGATGAGAGGCATTGGTGTAACATGCAAAAGCTAGAGGGAAATTAGTGGAACATGCAAATTTTTGAGGGACCAACAAAGGAATTTTTTCTTTGTAGTTTAAAAGATGAAAGTGGTATAAAAGAAAGAGAAATTTAAGAAGATAGACTAAAGGGGACAACATTCCTTGAATAAGTTACAAAAATTTTCTCTCTTCTCACTCTTTCATCCATTGTCAAACATATCTAAGAAATTCTTGTAGAAGAATTATTGCATGTGGAATTAATCAAGGATGATTTTTGTTAAACATTAAGGTAAGCTTATTAATTTGTTAATTCTTCTTCTTCTTCTTCTTCTTCTTCTTATTCCTCCTCTTCTTCTTCTTCTTTTGGTTGATGGTGGATTGATTTAAATGTTGGAAGTGATGTTAAATGGATGATTGTTGTTAAAGGAGAAGAAGAATAAGGAAAGAGCAAGGAAAAAGGGGAGGTACAAGATTGAAGTTAAAAGGGGAATTTTCGACCAAGGTATGGGATTAGGAACTCTCATCCTTGCATGTTTATAAGATTAGAAGAACATGATTTTAAGGGCTTGTGTTATGAACAATTGAAAAGAGAAGTAAATTTTTAAGAAGTGTTATTTAAGAGAAAATATAAAGTCTTGTGACCTAGTGACTGTAATTCCAGCATAAATTGAATTAGAAAACTCAAATTGAGACCATTATAGTTTCTAAAGTTTCATAAGACATATGCCTACAAAATTGTAGAAGGAACCTAACCCTAATTCTGCCTTTAAGTCATTCATATGATATATTGAATTTTAGATGAGCTGTTAATTTCGGTTTTGGAACAAGTTGTGGTAAAAATTACATATCTTTGAGTGAATTGGTCAGAATGTTATGAGGTTAATTTCTATGAAAAATATATTTCTAAATCTGCAATTAATATGAAGGAATTTAGGCCTAAATTTGTCTTTAAGCATGCTAAATTTTAGCTTGAATCCGGACCTATTCAATTAGGAATAGTAATTAGAAAAATGTGAATATCTTGAGATATAGATGTGATGTTGAAATGATTATTGATGTTCTAGAAACTAAAGACATTAGGAAACAATTTTGTAGAAGGAAGTTTTTGCTAAAAATGATTTCTTATAGGTCAAAAATGTTATACAATTTAAATTTGTAATTCTTCCTCTGGACAGATTTTATGTCACAGTTACTAGGTTCTTATTAGTAACCATGAGATAGTCCAGTTTTCAGTCCAGAATTGAAATGTATCCTATGTCACGGTTACCAGGTATTAGCTAATGATCGTGACCCTTTTACTCTTCACTTAAATTTCATTTAAAGGTCTCAATGGATAGTAATGGATATCTAAACTATTTTCATTATAAATAAAGCAATTTCTAGTATAAAAATACATGTATTAAAGAATATAATTAGAGTTATGATTATATATGTATGCCTTATTTACATGTTGTGATGTTAAATGTGTGTGAACATGGAAAGCATACTAAATTATGTATAGCATGTGATATGATTATTGATAAAGGTATTTGTATATATATATATATATATATAAACAATCATACATGATCAATTGATGAACAAGCTTGTTATATGCAAATATACTTACATGTATGTACTTCTATGATAGAGTAAATATGTATACAAATATGCACACATGCTATGAAATAAGTGATATTATAGCATGACTATGAACACATATGATGCCTAATGATAACATGTTTAAGTATATGATGATATGCATTTTCAAATACCAATACTTGTGATACTATATGAATACATGATTACATGTACATACAATGGAGGTTCTATATTATAATATGATCACATATGCGTATAAAGTGTATAATATAAGTACAAGCATGAGATATAAAGATTTTCATGGTGCTTGAATGATAACATGTTAAAGTGCAAAATTAGGATGAGGTATGTTCAATTATAGATACTTGTATTGATATATGACTTTATGAATATGTGTGTATATAAATACACTAGGGATTGTTTATCTTTTTACATAATCATATACATGATGAGCTATAATGTAAAGTTTTAAGAATGAGGCATGTTATGAAGAGCATTTGAATAGGCATGATATATATATATTACTTTATTGACATAGCATGGTTATACTAATATGTGAAATCTAATGATAACATATTAAAAAGTAGTTGAATCATTATATGAACTTTGCATACACAATTATGCCATAGCAACAATATAATTGTCCTATGATTATGCATGTGCTAACAATACTCACCCCCAAGTTATAGTCACACTTATTCAAGGTATAAGGCACTTAACTAAGACATTAAAGTATACTCACCTAAGGTATGAAATATTATTTAACTAATTCTTAGTTTTGCTATTTCAATAAAGACATAAACAAAGTTTCTATATATGTTTGGTGTTATATTATTCTACTATGTTAATGTATATAGTCTTATTAATTTGATTATAAGAAGTGTACTAGCATATATTAGTTCTCGAAGTAACTGAATTGTAATAATGCATAATTGATATTAAAGCCTCTATAGCTACCTCACCTGAATGATGGGGTCCTTGCTATGACAGGTGTTGAATAAATGTAATTGTGTGCCTAACTATTATTATATCCTGAGTTTATCGACAACTATAAGTTTAATGTAATTTGCAAGTTTAGTTGAATAAACTCTTATAACAGTAAATGACTGGATTTGTTAATTAATTAATGCAACATTGGTGGCAATTAGAATATAAAGAGAGGTCACAAAAAACTCATCTAGCAAGTCTATTAATAAGGCGTAAGCTAGATAATTTAGAGATACTTAAAAGTGCATGTTTATACATATTGAGCCTGGGATCAAGCTCAAGCTCGGTTATTCTTTTAAATTGAATTATGTGTGCTTGACTGCTTAAGTTTTCCATTGATGAGTAAAAATATGTAATTACTATAATATGTGATGGATAATTCTACACCATTGAATGAAAGTACAGAAATATATATACATCAAGTATATAAATAAGTTTGTGGCATGTGATTCTTAAATGTCTTGATCATGCTTAAATGCTTATACTTATCCATTGATTTTGAAACGATGCAATCAGTATGATATATATGTGATTATGAAATTTGATACATTGATAAATGTCTCTATAAATCTGAAGATTTTGCCTATTCTAAATTTAATGGCTCAAAGGCCATATTATCTCTATGAAGTATGAGTATAATATGCAGAATGAACATGAACATAGTATTGCCTGCTTCTAGAGTTCAAATGTGGATAGATATGCGCCTATAGGGATATTACAGTTGCCACCGTTGACCTTTTTAGGTCTAAAGTACAATTGATCATGTTGGATCATATACAGCCCCGTTTGGGTTGTTAGCTGACCTCATTTGGGTCCATTTGATCGATCCACCGTACAGTCGACCTCGTTTGGGTCTATAGTTTGATATCCTCGGATATCCACCATTTTGATATCCTTAGGTATCCATCGATCCCATTATCCACCTTTATAACATAGGCAGGCTAAACTATAAGTACAATACCGACATTAAAGTATAAAGTACAAAGCAAGTATATAAAAGTTAAGGATATTGCTCGATTACATGTCTGACATGATCTACTTGTATTGTTTCATAAGTTTTAAATAAATAGAAGTTACCAAGCAACACATGATATATATATATATATATATATATATATATATATATATGCTACTTATAGTTGATTCCAAATGTTTCAAATTGTTTAAATGAGTTAAATGCATGAAGAATTCTCATTCTATATACAATACAAACATGCTAAGTTAACTGTTAAGTTTCTCAAATGCTCGTATTGTTTACTACGTGACATTGATAAATATGTCAAGATTTTCTAATCCATTGGTTATCTGTTAAATAAATGTATATATATCAAGCGTGATTGAGGTTGATTATAGATGACTATTCTAAATGTTATTATTCTTGTAAGCAGGTTAATCTGGAGTATAAATACATCGCAATTAATTATAGTATAAATATATCTTCTGATATATGAAACAACATGATTAACTTGGTTTCTAATGTATGGAATATATTATTAATGTACAGATCACTTTAATCAATGTTGATATTTAAGGATGTCGGATTAAATGGAGGATTACATTATTGTTTAAAATTGCACATCTTAAATTATATCTATTTTCGACATGTCATTTTTAATGTTTCAATTGATGTATATATATTTTTGATTTTTGACAATCACTATTAATGGCTGTCTTTCATTTTTAGTTTCCCACACTAAGCTTTATTGCTTAGCACGGGTTATTTTATCTGTATAGGTTTTAAGTTAGAGATCATCTCAAGGTTAATGTCTGCAGTAGTTGGGCCAACACAAGAGAGAGAGTATAAAAGTATAGCTGTTAATGTTGAGTTCATTCTAGTTACAAGAATTTTATTTGTAATGTCAAATGACGTATTGTGCTAAAGATTATTTGATGTAAATATTAAATTTCTGAGAGACTCAAAAGTATAAAGTAAAGTTTTTAATTGTACAACACTTCTATTAGATTCGTTTTCTTCAGAAGATCTTTATATTTAATAATTTATGGCCCAATAACATAGTAAAGTATGTTGATGCTTTTAAGATTAAGTGAATTAGTTTATGTGCATGTTAAGGGTATTACAATTAGTGGTATCAGAGCTTAGGTTTATCCGTTTCTAGGCTATAGGTGTTTAGGGTTGTTAATATAGGAAGTTTTAAAGTGTTGGCCAATGCAGATATCCTTGTCTTGATATGGTTAGACTGAAGTGTGATGATTTGATAGAATATGATAAACAATAAATATGAATAATTATTTATGGGTAAATGAATATGATTGAAGTTCAAAAATGGACTATATCTATGATAGTATTTTCTTGGGATCTTAATTTCGGATCGAATAGTACATAATATGCATATATGAAAGTATACGGGATTATGAAATAGGTGTGTTAGTAGGATACATAGTGATTATCTAATTATGACACATGAGATGGAGTTTTGCTTAGTTGATGAAAGTATCTATAATTGAAGGTTCTGAGATATCAAGTTAAGGAGTGATGATAATGCTCTATATACCAGTCAATTTTTCCTTATCGAGTACAGGCAATCGACAAAACATTATACATGGGATTTGGCAAAAACATATACAGCACATGAGAAAATACATTTGCATCTTACTACATATATGAAAGCATCATTCATGCATAGCATAGCATCAAGCATCATATTACATGTACAAGCCCCAACTGATAAAGGAAACTGATAGGATATATGTTGAGTATAGTAATGATGCAATTGTATGATAAGATTGCTCTTTTATGGAAATTGAGTTATAAGAGAATTGAATTAAGTCAAAGTAAGCATCAAGGAAAAGTTGGTAGAGATAGTATGGAATGAAATTTTATAGTGTTAGACACAGAAGTATAAGAATTGATAGTGATACATTTGAGTAAAAGATACAGGCATGAATTTTGAGGACGAAATTCCTTAAGGGGGAGAGACTTGTAAGGACCCTAAATAGACCCTAGTAGAATTCAAGGACAATTACATGTTATTAAAGTCTAATTAAGTAATATTGGATGAATTATTAGTAGTTAGGATCTAATGAATTCATGGTCTTATGTGATAGAGCATACAATAGTCAATTGATATTATAGTATATAGTGTACATAATTGAAATAAAATATAGTGAAGATATTGATTTGGGGCATAAATGTCATTAAGTTATAATTAATTATGTGATAAATGTGTGAATTATATGGTAGGAATTTTATAAGGGTATAATTAAATTATTATGTTGGTATAATAATATTCAAGGGTGTAATTGAAGTATGAAGTATTAGCTTAGAGATCAATGTATAAATATGGCATCTTAAGGGTCAAATGTGAATAAAGGAATGAATTAAGAGGTTGATTTAAGATAAGTATAAAATATATAGGTCGATGTTAAATATGTAAGAAGATGAGAGGCATTGGTGTAACATGCAAAAGCTAGAGGGAAATTAGTGGAACATGCAAATTTTTGAGGGACCAACAAAGGAATTTTTCCTTTGTAGTATTAAAAGATGAAAGTGTTATAAAAGAAAGAGAAATTTAAGAAGAGAGAGTGAAGGGGACGGCATTCCTTTAGGAAGTTATTCTCTTATTTTTCTCTTTAGTCTTTAGCCATGGAACCTTTTCAATCTATCAACATTCATAGGTTCTCGGAACTTATTGCCATCACTGTCTGACAAAATAGCAGCACCTTTGGATATTATCTTCTTAAGTAAAAAAAGTCTTTCCTACATGAGCCTGAATTTACCTCGGATATCTAGAATCCCTAGCCTCATCTGTTTAAAAACTAAGTCTCTTTCTTTCAAATGGTGCTTCCTAACTTTCTTCCCAAATGAACGAGCCAACCTCTTTTGATAAACTTGATTGTGATAATATGCCCTTATTCTTTCCCCATCAAGCAGATTAATCTATGATAGTCTCTGCCTAGTCTACTCTATTTCTAGTATATCAACCTCTAAAACTACTCTCAAAGACTAATGCTCAATTTCTACCGACAATACTACTCTTGTTCCATAAACCAAAGAAAATGGAGTGGCTCATGTTGAAGTCCTAGCTGTGGTCCTATAACCCCATAATGTAAAAGGTAGTTTATCAACCCAATCCTTGTAAGTCTGTACCATCTTGGCCATAAGCCTTTTTACATTCTAATTGGCTACTTCAACTGCCTCATTTGCTTGAGGTCTATAAAGAGAAGACTTGTGATGTTAAACCCCATACCTAATGAGCATTTGCTTGGTTTCACTAGAAAATTGTAACCCATTGTCTGAGACCACATGATAAGGCAAGCCATATCTGCATATCAGATTTTTCTTGATAAACTTAGCCATATCCCATACATTTACCTTTTTGAAAGATTCAGCTTCTACCCACTAAGTGAAATAGTTGATGGCCACTGTGATGAACTTGTGTCCATTTGACGCAGGTGGATGGATCATTCCTATAATGTCGATTTCCCATGTAGCAAATGGCTTAGAGACAGGTAAATGTCTCAAATATGCATACTATTGGCACTCTTTGACATACTTAGAACAATCAGTATCCATTATGAGCCAAAAGAAGCCCTGCCTCATAATCTTCTTTGCAAAGGCTAATCCATTTATATGGGCTCCACAAACTCCTACATGCACTTCCTTTATTAACCTATTTGCTTCCTTTTCATCGAAACTCCTCAATTGGATTCCATTGGGCCATCTTTTGTAAAGCACTCCTCCATAGTAATAAGCTGAGTTGACAACTTATGAATCATTCTCTGGTCCTTTTTAGTTACTTCCCCAGGGAATACAAAATTTTTTAAGTAACTCTAGATATCATAATACCAAGGCATCCCATCATCCACGTTGATATCCATGCTTTGTTCCTTTTCAAAGCACTGCCTATAGAAACTAAAGACTAACAAGGGCTTCATAATTATTCCCTTCAAATTGCCCCACATAGATACCAAGGTAGCCAAGGCATCTACCAACTGATTTTCTTCTCTGGGCATATATCCAAAAGTGCAAACCTTAAACTGACTGCCCAAAACCTTCAAGTATCTGAGATAAGGCAACAAGCATTCCTCCTTTATTGACCATTCACCCCTTACTTGGTAAATCACTAGAGATAAATCTCCAAACACTTATGTAGATATTACCCCTACAGCCAGTAGAGCTTCTAACCCAAAAATGCAAGCTTCGTACTTTCCTTCGTTATTTGTGGCTTTATACCTTAACTTCTTAGCTAATGGCATCCTTTCTCCTTCTAAGGTAGCCAAGATCACTCCTACTCCTACTCCTTTATTATTCATAGCTCTTTCAAAGTACATCTGCCAACTTTGCATTGTTATGGTTGTTATGTTCTCATCGGGGAATTCATAAGTCATCTCTTCACCTCTTAAAGGCTAATCAGCTAGGAACTCCACCACTGCTCTTCCCTTAATGGTTTTCCTAATGATGTATTTTATGTCAAATTCTTGTGAGAGAATCAACCATCTTCCCATCTTTCCTAATAACAATGGGGTTTCTTAAAAGTATCTAAGGGGATTCTATTTAGCCACAGCTTGTATCCTGTAAAAATGAAAATAATGTCTCAACTTTTTGGATGCCCGTATGACTGCTAAACAAATCTTTTTAACTTCTATGTACTTCACCTCATAAGGGAGAAATTTCTTACTAAGGTAGCATACTGCATATTCAATCATGAAATCATCCTCTTGTGCCATCATAGCCCCCATTGAACTGTCTTTTATTACTAAGTACAAAATTAGGGGTTTACTTGTTTGAGGTGGCCTCAACACTAGTGGATGTAGCAGGTATTCCCTAATGGTATTGAATGGTTTCTAACAATCCTCATTCCGAACTACAAGCTGGTCTTTCCTAAACAACTTAAAGATTGGTTCGCAGATCAAAGTCAACTTGGCAATAAACCTACTTATGTGCTGGATCTTGCCTAAAAACCCCCAGATTTCCTTTTCCTTCTAGGGTACTAGTATCTCTCTGATGGCCTTTACTTTGTTAGGATCTACCTTTATACCTTTCTCGCTCACGACATGACCTAAAGGCTTACCTAAAGTAACCCTAAATATGCATTTCTTTGGGTTAAGACATAAGTTGTTCTTGCTAATCCTCTAGAGAAACTTCTATAATGCCTTGAAGTGACCTTCCCTAGTAACTAACTTGATCATCATGTCATCCACATATACCTCCACTTCCTTATGAATTAAATCATCTAAAATCTTAGTGGCCATTCTCTGATAGGTAGCACCAGCATTTTTAAGTCTAAAAGGCATGACTCGGTAGGCATATGTCTCCCACTCGATTATGAAAGTTGTTTTGATCCTATCCACTATTTTGTTTAGAATCTGATTGTACCCAACATATCCATCGATGAAGCTGTACATGGCACAAGTGGTTACCCTATCGACCAAGACGTCTATGTGACGTAAAGGAAAATCATCCTTGGGACAAGCTTTGTTCGGGTCTCTATGATCTATAAAAACTCTTACTCTTTCGTCCTTCTTTGCTACAGGAACTATGTTTGCCAAGCACGTGTGGTGTTGGCCTTCCACTAAGATCTTAGCCTCTATTTGCTTTCTGACTTCATCTTTGAACTCTTATAATCTTCTATTTAACTGGTTTGTACCCTGGATATGTCAAAATGGCATGTTCAGTGACTTCTTGATCTATTCTTGGCTTATTTTCATAGGTTAAGGCAATAACTTTTTTATATTTTTTCAATATTCTCTCAAATTTTTCTCTCCTTTCAAGAGTTATATCTTATGCTAACAAACTTTCCTTTGTATTTTCTTTAGTTTCAAGATTAAAAGAACACGTGTTTGTTGAGTTAAAGTCAAATATAAATGCTTTATGATCATGATCATGCATATTGAAATCAAAAAAAATATTACACAAGTAAGCAAAATTATTCATCTTATTAATGTAATCAAAAGAGCAAACATTACTCTCATTAAAAAATTCAGGAACATAAACAACATCAATAAAAGTGTCTTCTTCAATCTTGTCAATATCAGATATCTTTTCAGCCTCTAGGTCAGCTTTGGGTGATTTTTCAGCTTGCATTTTCTCTTTGCCTTTCAGCTGAGCAACAAGCAACTTTTCTATCATGACTTCCTCCGGCGCTTCTTTGTCCCAAGTTGAATGGTGTAACAAAATCTCTTCATCCCAGAAACCCTCAATCGGTTTGATGATTCCCTATTCCCAATCGAACACATCATTGAGCAACTCAAGTCCTGGCACTAGCTCACACCTTATCATCTCAGGCTCATTCTTCTCACAATAAAGACACGGGCCTGAAGCTAGGATGAAACTCTAGAAAATGTGAGGTATTCCTTTCACTGCTTCCTTCTCCTTATCCTTCTTATTGAAGCCTGCAAAGCCTAACCCCTTTTTATCCTTCTCACCCTTGGCAGCTATAGCGGTCTGAGGTCCTTGAGAATTCTTACCTAAACCAGCACCAAGTAAGAAATTCATCTTTTTAAGCATATTGATCACTTGAGGACTATCAAGAAGGCTACCATCATTTTCTTCATCATTAATAACTGCCACATGAAACCCACTGAATGGCTATTTAGCTATTTCAAGCAAAGATACCTAGTTCTCTCTTGCTACCTTAATAGTGACCACCTGACCATTATAGGGAATTTTGATCATCTGGTGCAATATGGATGGTTCTCCTCCCAACTTATGAAATCCTAGTCTCCCGAAAAGTATGGAGAAATTTGTTGGGATAGGTAGAACCACAAACTCAGCTTTATTCTCAATAGGTCTTGTCTTCAACACACCCTTAAAGGTCTCAACAACGTGCCTTTTAGAGTTGTCATATGCAAAAAATAGTCAAATCGGACTTGCTTAGCATATTCTCATTCAATCCAAAAGCTAAAATTACCACCAAAAGGTAGACATTAATGAAGGACCCGTCATCTATCATCACACAAGTCGTATGTCTTCCATTTACTTGAGCCTTGATGTAAAGGGGACGATTATGACTTCTTTTTTTCGCAAGCAAGTCAGCATCAGAGTACACCATGTTCTTATTGGTTCCTCCCCTAACCAAATCTAACAACTCAGAAGGCGAGATAGTGGTAGCAATAATAGCTTCGCCTAAGGCCTTCACCAATTTTTGTCTGTGTGAAGGAGATTTCCTTAACAAATATCAAATACATATATGAGCTTGTGTCTTCTTTAGCTACTTGATTATCTGATCATCCTCAATTTTCTTCTTCGTTGGCACTATAGCAGGAGCCAATTACCTTTCGATCTCTAGGGACACTCTCCTACTCCTTGTGACTGCCTTAACTTCCTTCTCTTCCTCTAATTCCCCTTTATCCTTACTGGCTGAACTGTAGATGTCAATTAGCAGTAAAGCCCCTTCATCTTCACTCTTTGTGGGATATCCCAACAGTCAATTATAGAAACTGGCCGATTTTTCTCAACTGGCTTTATTGCTTTTGGAGTGGAGAAAATAATGGCCAAGTACTCATTTCCATATAGATCCTTCATCACATACCACTTAGGTAAGCTAGACCCAATTATAGCACCCTTATCCTATTCTTAGCTATAACACTTTATCGTGTAACATTTAAGCTTGCTTTACCATAAATAAATCATTAACCATACTATACAGATATCTTATAAGATAACTTAAACCATTATAATTGCAACATAACTATTAAAAACTTTACTTATAAGAGTCTCTTTAAATATTTCAAGATTTACATATACAAAACATCTATAGTATAACAAAATTTCCAACACAAGTAAATCTTTAGGTAAAAAGAATCCCAAAAGAAGACTATATACTTTCCAATCTTTTAAGACTCATGTTGGCCGTCATGTTGCAGATATCAACCTGAGAAGAAAATCTATCCTTGCAACCTACATGAATAAAAATTCGTGCTAAGCAATAAAGCTTAGTGGGGACCATAAAGCATGATGAAAGACCACTCACAGCAATCATTAACAAGCACTCAAAATGTACCACAATTAAAACATATGATTCAATATCAAAGACACAAAGCCAAGAAAGTAACAAGAATCAATATCTATATCAACATGTGAGAATCATGTGAATTCAATAATAATAAATGACATTGATGATTTGCATTCAAAACGCATAATCATACAAACATAAATATCTTAGACCAATAAATCGATCATTTGAATTAAAAAGGGTTACTATCACTCAAAACAAATATAGTACTAACACTTTAAACTATTATCTACTACTTCCTCACCTAATTAATAGTCAGACAATTTCTTTCCTTATATCAATTGTTAATATGTCTTTAAGTATCACTTCACAATTTAACACTTTTGTTCCTTAACATTCCAACTTGTTTACTCTTGGTACTTAAGTAATCTTTTTAATGCATATGTGATACCCAAGCTAAACTTGTAGAAAATCCTATTAATTAATCATGCAAGGCTAATCATCATAAATCTAGTACCATAGTATTTTCTTGCTTATCATACAAATGATTAGCTATCTACACTTGTTATCAATCTTACATTTCATCTCAATAGGTATTAGGATACATTTACCTTTCCTCTCTCACATCTTTGCTAATTATAACCTTAATCCATTTGCGAATTCTATGTTTTCATTTAGCATATAATTAATTTATTACTTAAGTGCTTACTATCATATATGAAGTTATTCATGCTTCCATAAACTATGTGTATTATAGTAACATGTCTACTATTCAAACACTTCAATTATACACCCATCATCTAATTATTCTTATATACAAAAGTCATTCATGTCAATCAAGGACAACCAATTATCGATTATGTTGTTTAATTAATATAGATATAATAATCATCAACAAAGCACATGTTAATATTCATAAAACTTGTCATCTAAAATATAAGAAACAATATACATTAATGACTATGTATATGATATTAAAGTACTATGTCCATATATTATATGCAAGTTCACTTACTAATACATTTCTCCATATACTATACATTGATTCATATAAAGATCATATGCAACTCATGACAAGAATTATGTTGTCTCTATTTCCTGTAGCTTTGCATGATGCATATTCTTTACTTTTTAACAAACCTGCCCTATTTTATTAAAGTGGATAATGGGTTAAAATTAACGGTGGTACCCGAAGGTACGAAACTGTTTGATTATAACGGTAGCACCCGAAGGTACGAATAAGATACCCGAAGGTAATAAACGGTGGCCCCCTTACGGGAACAAAACTGTAAGGTAAACTGGTCAAGCGAACTTAAACGGGGTCAGCTACAACCTAAACGGGATTGTTTATGATCCAAGCGAGACCATGTCTATATAATATAACCCAAATGGGGTCGAGTTGCACTGTACTTTATGATCCAAACAGGTTCAATTGTACTCTAGACCCAATTGGGCCAAACTGTGGCGGCTACAATTATCCCTATAGGCGTCTATCTATCCACATTTGAACTATATTTGTAGGCAATACTATGTTCATGTTCATTTCGTATATCAAGATTATACTTATAGTATACCATTTGCACATATAGATAATCATGTAAAAATATATCTTCTTTAGTGCATAAACATATATGCACAATTCATAAAATAATTTATACAATTTTCTCATGAAAGTAATCACATGACAAGATACACCATCTCTAGTGTATACACTTCTATACATAGTCTCATATAACATTGCAATCATATACTTTAACTAGATTTCTATAATTAAGCTTATACCACTGTAGACCTATATTTTAGCATGCTAACATGTGACATAACATATGCTTAATCATGCCATTTCAATTAAGTAATAGTGCATACCTGTTTATAAACTTACCATATAATATGCTTCATTCCCAATGTTTTAGAATGTAATCCCATTGCATACTCAACAAGTAATATCATGTTTTATCAATCATTTATTCATGTTTCAACACTTTGCTTCATATTATCCTTGTGACTATACATTTGGCATAACAACATATATTTTTATTTGTGACTATACATTTGGCATAACAACATTTATTTTAGTTCATTATTTTTAATTCTTAGTTTATAAAAATCTCCCTTTTTATTTTTATTTGTTGAAAATCTGGTTGTTAGAATTAATTTGGTACTAGTCTCTATAGAATTCGACCCTTTCTAGCCCTATTTACAATTTATTTGTCTAGGATAATATTGGTATTTATTTTTGGTGGCTTCGACACCCATCACTAACTCCTGTGCATATGTTTTCTCATGTTTAGGTTCATTTTATATCTATATCTCAATATTCCATCATGTGTTACATACACTTTATGACACATTATATCCCTACTTTTATGTTTAAAGTACTCTAAAAGTGTTTGGGGAAGTCCGAGTAAGTTTCGATAATGTTCCAGGGTCCAAAAGTCAAGTTTAGAATAAAATTAGGAGTGATCCAGTTGGGACAAAGTTTGTTCCAATCGGGTCGATTACTTCTATTCGGTCCAAAATATTTTGGTCTAGGCAAGTCAACTGGTTGGTTTAGCTAAGTTGATTCAAGGCTCTAGTTCCTCAATAGGCAACCTTTCTACCTTAACTTGTGAAGGATTTTGACATAGTAAACGTGATTTTTGGGCAAAGTGGCCTTCTAGAAAACTATTCCCTTATTTCTTTAGTTTCCAAATCATTAAAAATCAATCTATTTGAGCTTTGAGATCTTGAGATATTCATAAAATAGTGTAGAATGCACCTAATGAAAGGGTAGTGGACATTACTACATTTCAAGCTAGTTTTTAACAATCTTAGGAGCAGAATCAAATTTTAACATTTTATAAGAAATTTAGGTCTATGAGTCTAGTTTATGATCTAATTAGAATTACACAATTTGTGGCTCTACAACTCAACTTATACTTAAAACAATCCTACTGGGTTAAGTGAACCCTAAGGCAGAATTCTCCTATCTTGAGAATACTTCCTATATTTCATCTCCTATGTACAAATAAGCATCACAACCATATTTCCACCTCATTAACATATCTAGTCATTTTATGTAGGCAAGCACATGCAAGAAAATTGAAAGTTCCCATGCCTCTTTTGATGTAACCAAAAGCACTCTTTAACTCCTTTCAATCTCTTTCTTCTTGTTGGATTCTCCTTCTTAAAAATGTATAAATCTTAAATTCTCTCTCCTCTCAAAATATATAGCTAAACATGAAATTATGGTAGTGTTTAAAAAGAAAATTAAACAAAGGATGCACCAAGCAAATGGAGGTAGCTATAGTGAAGGCATCTTTTCGATGGATTTTCCCAGCTTATAAAGATATAATTTTTATTATTTTTTCTAGGAATATCTTGTTTGTGTTACCAGCTATTTCACTTGTTTGAGCT
This sequence comes from Excoecaria agallocha, assembly GCA_037975025.1. Taxonomy (NCBI): domain Eukaryota; kingdom Viridiplantae; phylum Streptophyta; class Magnoliopsida; order Malpighiales; family Euphorbiaceae; genus Excoecaria; species Excoecaria agallocha. The sequence continues at coordinate 3,772,197 of CM075809.1, forward strand.
ACTAAGAAAGGCTTAAGATTTTGTATATAGTCTTTTTCCTCGCCCTAATCTCAGATATCACTTTCCATGGCACAACTTTTCTCATTGTTTTTGGATTTTAGTCTTTGTAGCAATAATAAAGGCGAATGAAGATAAAGTCATCAAGGAAAGGACTGGAAAGATTATGAATTAGCAATGAATTTTAATTTAAGAAAGGGATTTAGGAATTTTGATTTCTTTGTTATGGGTACGAGAGAGAGAGAGAAAAAAAGGAGAGGATTTTGGAATACAAATAATGGTAAGAAAAAAAAAAGAAAAGAATAAAAAATAGTTAAAATTTTGGGAGGCCTGGGATTTGAACTTGGGTAAATAAAGTATCCACCACTAAGACAAAAAATCTTTATATATATATATATATATATAAAAGTTTTTGGTTGGATCAGGTTAGGCAAGATTTTCACTTATAAGACTTAAATCCAAAATTTACATAATTCTCCAACCCTATCTGACTCAAACAGACAATTCCACCCAAATGCAAATTTTGAGTTAAAGTAGTTTAAAATTTTCGAGTCGGGTCGGGTTTTGCAAACCTAACAAAGATACTACCAAATTCAATTTTCAATGGCATGTGGATAACATTACTATGCGTCAACTAAATGATTTGTTATAATTGATCATATTTTGAGGTAAGTAGATTGCATATCAATACTATACTCTTTTTTCACTAAGATTTTATCTCATTATGTTTTTCTTAATATGGTTTTAACTATACATATTTATAATGAATAATTATTTAGGGGGAAAGCGTTGCGATGTAATTAATAGCATTAAGTGGATAACTATTCTTAATTAGAATTCGAGTCTACTAATATTTTGTTTCTATTCAAACTCTATGGATACTCTATTGATTTACTTGTTGGCCAAATTTTTATGCAATAAATAGGTTTATCGTGAGTTATCCAAAGATAATAAAAATATGAGAAGAATATATATTTTCTTTTTATTATATTTCTCTGTCTTAATTATATATTTATTTTTTATTTTATAACTTCTTATTATTATTATTATTTCGAGACTTCCAAGACTTCAAAGTCCAATAATGGAACCGCGTTTTGGTCAAAAAACGTAGTTTTCATTTCTTATTTATTTTACATTTCCTATTCAGTTATATCGTGTTTGGTTTGACCACTGATTGCTTTTATTTGATTTTTCTCTCCAAATAAATTTCGACGGAAAAATTATTTTTGGTCCCCAAATTTCTTTTCTTTTTTTTCTGTATTTAGCCACTTACGTTTTATTAAATTCTATTAGGTTCTTAAATATTTCTTTTAGTACTTATTTGTGCAGACAAAGGTGCAAAAAGAAAAAAGAATTATTTCAATTTATTATCTATCTATTCTATACCATCTATAAAACTGGAATAAAAGGAAAAAAATGGGACATAAATAACTTTGATGAAATCTGAAATTACAAAAAAAAAATATATATATATATATATATATATATTTGATAGAGAAATTACAAATACATACTCCCTCCGTTTTTTTTACCAGTCACTTTTGTTGTTTTTAATTAGAATTAAAAAAATAATAAATAGACTTAAATTTAGTATTAAATTATGTGATTAAGACTAAATTATCAAATCTTATTGGTTCTAATTTTATTGAAAAAAAATAAATTGAAAAGGCAAATTAAATTACATTAAAAATCTAAAATTGACAAATAAATAAAATTTAAATTTTACTTAAAAGTGACTAGATAAAAAAACGGAGGAAGTATTAATTGATCAATAACCGAATTTATTAATAATCATATGCGAGTTCACCAAAGTTTCATCTATTTTGCTTTTAGACTTTTTAGTTGATTTAAAACTAGTCATCCGTAGCACAGTTGTAAAAAATTATATTAATAATAGAGTTATAAAAAATATATTATTATGTAAAAAAATTGCATTTGAAATTTGAAAATAACATAAAAGACTTTTTATGGACAAAAGATATAATATGAACAAAAAATATACAAGAACTTAATGTACAAAATTTAGAAACTCAATTAAAAAAGTCGAATAGTTTAGAGACTAAAATAAGTATTTTTCCTATTCTTTATATAATTAATAATTAAATAAATTGAGAAATTTTGTTTACTATAGAAGTTTCGTGTGCTTAGAGTGAACATTTATTTGATTTGGATTTGAACTAAAACGGTAAAATTAGGATTTTTTTTAATTTTTCAAAATTTTGAACCAAAAGTCTGCGCATCGCATGTGTTATAATACTATACAATTTATTTTTTATTTCCTATTTATATTTGTATCAAATAATAGAAGGTAAAAGTTTTAGCAACAAAGTAAAAATCATATTAAAAATATAGTTAATGCAAAAGGAATTTAAATTATAATTAGATTCAAAACGCTTAAAATAAGGCAAAGTTTTAAGCAATTACAATTATGAAATGAGAACTTACCAATTTTTATTGATAAATTAATAATAGCCTGTACATGAAAAAATCAAATAAATGCCATTAAAAAAAAAAGGAAAGAAGGAAAAAAAAAAAAGTTGCAAAGAACTTGGCAAATAATTAGGAAGATAAAGAAAAATAACGTTAAAAAAAAAAGGAAGAAGAAGAAGAAGAAGAAGAAGGGTTGCATCAAACAGTTAACATTTTTCTGCCAAGCTTTGGTGTTTGAATTTTTATTATTTGTATAAACATTTTTTGTTGCCATAGTATCAATAACATGCACATGGAAAAAAAATCAAATAAATTCACCTTTGATCAAGTTCAATTCTTCGTATACAGATGTCTGTTGTTCTTCCACTAAAGTAGATGCATCAATATAGGATACTAATAGGATTTTGTTTTTTTTCAATTATTTGATTTATTCATATTAGTAGGGATGAAAAAAAAAAAACTGAAATTGTTAGCCGGTGCTTTTTAAATTCGTTTATACAGTTAACCGGTTCAATTAGCTAGACGTGGATGTAAATAATCCATTTATAATATTTACTTATTTATTGAATAACTAAAAGGAAAATATTTGTCTTTTCTTGTATTCTGTAATTTTCTTTAAATTATAGAATTGTAATATTTTTATCATAATTTGCAATAATTAGCCTAATTTTTTTATGTTGGGGTAAAATTCTTTTATAACACATTTATTAGTATTGACAAAAATAATTTTATAAAAATATTAACTTCATAATATAAATTAAAAAAAATAAAAGAATATAAAAAACACTAATATAGGTAGTACGACTATATATTAAAGTAAAATAATGTTACTATAGTATTTGTAACCGATGTACTCTTTTTTGTCAAAAAAGTTAAAAAAACGAAGAGGACATGTTCCAAACCAAAAAAATCAGAACTAGAAGTACGAGCAAGCAAATGAGTGCAATGATTCGAAGATTTTTAACTTAACCAAAAGATTACCTTACATCTAAAATTTAGAATTCAAACAAGTCCTACTATTAAGAGTTTTAATCACAAAGTGAGAATCTAATTCAATAACTACATTAGAGAATGTCTTGTTCTTAAGCCAATTTAGAGCTTCCTGAATGCTAGCTGTTTCAACAACACAAGAATCCAAAATTGCAGGGAAAGAATTGTGTCCAATAGCAACAAAAGTTCCAAAATGATCATGAGTTATAAAAGCAATACATGTTCTGTTGAGATCATTAAGGATAGAAGCATTAGTATTCACCTTAATACAGCCAATAATTGACGGAGTCCAACAATTCAAAGAGGGGAAAGAGGAATTTGCATTGACAGTAGAATTAACTTCCGTAATAATAACCAACTAAGCACAAAGAGTATTCACAGATAAGCTGATGACTGAATTAGGAAAAATATAAGTGTTTTTCCAAACTAAATCATTTCTACTCTTCCAAATTCCCCAGCAAATAGAGACCATATAGCAAAAACCAGAAGGAGAAAGAATTTTAACAATGAAAGCAAACCATGAAATCAAGTCACAGAAGTTCCTTCTCAAATAACCATCATTAGATTTTAGCCAAACATCTTTTGCAGACAGGCAAACCACAAAAACATGAAAAATGGTTTCATCATTTGAGCCACAGAAAGGACAAAGAGGTGAAACATCAACTCCCCTTTTCAACAATAGATCACGAACTCAAAGCATAGAGTAAATAGCTTGCCACAACAAATTCTTCATCTTTGGAGGCACAGGTAAACTCCAAAATCTATTCCAGCATTGGTGATCCAAAAGAACATCAAAATTAAAGGGAACCTAATAAATGACTCTATATGCAGATTTGACAAAATAAATACTAGACTTCTCAAAGAACCAATGCCAAACATCATTAACATGATGCCAACTCAAAGGAATACTAAGAATTAGATCAACTCATCTATTATTTGTGATAATTTTTATATTAAATTATTTTTTTTAGGCTTAATACCTAAAATTCCACCTCAAGTTGTATTTAATTTCAAAATTCATACTTCAACTTTGAATATTTTTAATTTACCCTCTAAACTTAAATTGACTATAATAAATTACCACCTCTTTAAGTTGTATTACTTACATGGATTGGAAAGTGAGGTGCACGGCCTGATGGAGTGTGATAGGCCATCTCTCAACAGTAAAAAAATATTACAGAAAATTGAAGCAAGGAAATGTTCTTAAATGGAAGAATAAAACAAAAAATTTAAAAGAACAATGCCATTAATTTTCATTTTCAATCTATAAACAATACAATGGTGGAGGAGGCAAAAGTAGTGGTAGAACTACCATCAAATGACTTGAAAACACAGATACAAAAATCCACTTCACTCCTTGACACATATTAAAGCTAAACCCCAAAGCATCAAAAATAGTTCTTAGAACATACCATAAGCTACAAAATTGGGGACAAGTGCTTTATCCCTATAAGAATCCAATAACAAGAATATTTGAGCCCTTTGACCTTGAATTGGAGAACCTAACTACAAAAACTAAAATAGTAATGCTAAAAGACTTCCCACAAAAACCAAAAATCTTCTTCCTTGTCGTGTATACCAAAAAAAAAGCCTAGAAAAAGCATTAAACTCAATTTATCCAAAAAAATCAAGTCCCTAGATTGAAACCCGTTTTCCCTAATTCATTGTTCATCTAAAATCTACAATTTGTCAACTATAATTAGCTAGGAAAGTACCTTCTTCACGTGGGAAACAACAATAGCCTGAAATTGACGAATTTCTTAAGAGTAATCAAAGAACAAATAGAGGAGGAAGGAGATGAAAACATTGCTGCTGGAGGAGAAATTGAAGAATAAACAAATGGAAGGATATGTTGGCTGAAGGTGGTCAACAGCAGAGGCGAAACGGAATGCAAGCGAAGGAAGCTTCACGAGCCTGTTGGAATCTAAGGGCAAAAGAAAAATCGAGAGAGTAAAGGGAAATGTTGAGTTTAACAGCTCTTTGTGTACGAAAACGATGTCGTTTTGAGGTGCTGATTTTACGCAAAATGTCATTGTGCTACGTGTCAAACATATATTAGCCTTTTTCATATAAGCAACGCATGAATATCACACAATAAAATATTTTCGGGTTTTATTTTTTAGGTGTGTATTTTATCATGATTTTTTCAAGTTTAGGTGGTGAATTAAAAAAGTTTGAAGCTGAGATATAAATTTTGAAATTAAATATAACTTTAAGTGGGATTTTAGGTATTAAGCCCTTTTTTACTTCCTTTTCTTATTAGAATTAAATTTATTGAAAAGTCAGATAAATTCTTTAAATTTTTATGGTAATAGTCAAATAACTCCTTATATTTCTGTTGGATCAAAATGTGATAGTTTGTTTAGTTTTATTAGGGATGATCATGGGGCGAGAATTTTTCATCGCTGATAAGGAACTGCCCCGAAAATTTCTCCTATGAGGGCGAAAATAAGAGAAAAATATTCTCCAATTTAGAATTCGGAGCGAGGGGCAAGGATTGTGGTGTCTGCTCCGAAATTTAATAATTATGTTTAATTTTATTTAAATAATTTAATTTTAAATTGTATTTAATTTTAATTTTGTTAATTTTTAAAATTTATATTAATTTAATTTGTGATTAAATTTAGATTTTTTAATTATTAAATGTTATATTTTAATTATAATTAATTATTAAATATTATATTTATTTATAATTTATTTTTCTAAAAAATTATTTTTGATCAGAGGTAAGGATCCCTACGGGGACGGGAGGAATTTTCCCCTCGTAATCCTACCAGAGGCAGGGAAGGGGAATCCTCGACCCTGGGCGAGGTAATAGGTGGGGAGCCATTGCCCCGCCTCCGTCCTGTCTCGTGATCATCCCTAAATTTTATTGATAAATACTCAGTATTTGAAATTGTATTAGATTGAAATCTCTAACTAATAAAAAAAATCATATCAATCATATCGGCATTTTAATATGGTAAAAAATTAAAAAAACAGATAAAATACTTCATTTCAAATAAGGTCAATTGTCTAATTTTGATCGTTTGAAGGCTATTTGATATATTTTAATTTAATAAAAGTGAAATCGATCCAACTAAAAAATGGAGAATCTAATTGACTAATTTGATAAATTTAAAGTGTGAGGCCCCTACTTATGCCATAGAAGAATGTATGTGTGTTTAATTAATAATACTATTGATATATGCTTAATTAGTCAATACATTGTAGGTTAGGACTTAGAGATAATTGTTTTAAAAGAAATGGGCAATATGGTCAGTTCACATTACGCATACACATGCATAATTAGAAGGAAGTATAATGTAGTGGATTTAAAATTGAAAGAAAAGAAATAAAGTGGGAAGGAAACAAAAAGGAATAACTCAAGGATGGAGGGAACTAAGTGAGACTCACCTAAGGTCCACAAGTAGGCCTATGGGGTGAGGCCTAACTCTTAGCCTTTCTCTAGAGAATTCATGAGAAAAGAAGAGAAATCATAACTTAAAATCCATGATGACTGGCCACTCTAGAAGACCCAAAACTCAGTCATTTTCTTCCTAAGTAAACCCATTCCACCATAAACTAACCCCTTAATTTTAACTATAGGGTTTGTGAAGAGAAAGAGAGAGAGGGAGAGAGTAGTTAAGTAATATTAAGGTAATAAACTCCTCTCTTTTCTTCTTTTATTCCATATATTAGGGACTAAAATTTATGAAGTAAATGGATGTTTATATTTGTGATTTATTACATGTAGAAAAAGAAAGAAACAAGAAGAAAGTGAAAGAGGTTGAAGGAGATTAAAGGAAGCACTTTTGGGTTGCATAAAAGGTATGGAAACTTCTAGCATCTTTATGTATGTGCTTGCTATTGTATAATGCATTGAAATGGTGTGATAGATGTATTAAAGGGCTGGAAATGTGAATATAAGGTTTACTTGTGCATAAGATTTGAAGTATAGGAGTTGTTCCTAAGCTGACAGAATTCGGTCCTAGATTCACTTGACCCAATAGGACTGTGTTACTCATAACTTGAGTTTTAAGATCCCAAATTGAGTAATTCTAGTTGAAATAGAAACTAGACTTACATTCCTAAATTTCATATGAAGAAGTTGAAGTCTAAATCTGCCTCTAATCTTGTTAAAATTTAGCTTGAACATTGGACATTCCTGATGCCCTATCAATTGGAGCAGTTTGCAGTATGTCATGATTATCTTTAGATTTAGAAGCAAAAATGAGATGATTTTTAATGATTTAGAAACTAAAAACATAGAGGAACAACTTTATAGAAGACCACTTTACCTGAAAATATCGTTTATTAGGTCTAAAATGATATACAAGTTAGACTCAGAAATCTGTCTATAGAATTCTTAGGGTAGAATGATGCACACGACAGAAACTATTTTGTCTCTACTGTGTGGACCCTTCTATACCAATTAAGACCATTATGCATGACCGAGACTATTTATTCTTCTTCATGTGCCTCTACTGTTTCAAGCTATACTTGATTTTTGGTCCTGAATTGTCACCAAAACTTACCCAAATACTCCTAGAGCACTTTAAACATAAAAATAAGAATAAAATATGATATGAAATGTATGTAAAGCATGTTGGAATGTTAAAATAAAAATATAGAATAAACCTTAACACAAGAAGACATAGCATATAGGTTAAGTTAGGCTACCCTTAATGTAACACCCTTATATTATCGTACAGTGTACGCGATAATCGGATGTCAAACCATACATAAAACAGTGAAATTTTTTTTCTAACAATACCAATAAACATACTTGTACATAGATACTTAATATATAATCATTAACCGCATATCTACGTCTCAATAATTAACAAATAAATTTCTTATAATATAAACATATAATTGCACAGTAACTATATTTTTTCGTACCTACATATACATGCCAAAACTAATTCCTATCTTATTCGTTTTCTTAAACTTGACTACTCCTGCGATACCAGCCATGAAATCCTATTGTCTTCATAACCTGCACGCAGTCAACAAACTATGCGCTGAGCATCGAAATGCTCAGTGGTGGATACGTATCCCAAACTTTCCATAATAAATCATAGAAACACACATACACACTTGCATGAATTTACTCATACGTATATTCATTCGATGTGCATACATACATAGCATATACATACGTTCATCTACCTATACATACATACATTCACATACTTTACATACATATACATACCGTACATGCATACATAGCATATCATACCTGCATACATACACATATCATACATGCATATATATGCATACATATACATGCATACATATACATATCATACATATTCACTTACATATTTTACTACACCATAATATTTATTTTAAATTCATTTAAAAGTATTAATAAGTATAATATACTATTAAAAAATTTATTTTTCAATTTAATTTAAAACTTTACTTAATTTTTCAATTTAGTCCTTTAACTTTTCATTTATTTCAAATTTACCCTTTTATACCTTTAATTACCAAAATGCCCTTTAATCTCTTATTCTCTCATTTTAATCTATTAATTGGCTTATAAATTACCAATTAATTCTTATTTTGACTTTTCATGTAAAATTACATTTTTAATAATTTAACTTTACAAAGTTGACTTTTTACACAGTTAGTTGGTCAAATTACCGTTTTACACTTATTAATTCTTTCCATCTCACTTTTACTTATTAAATTCATCTTTTAGGAAAATTATCTTTTTACCCCTAAACTTTTTAAATCTTTTCATTTTAGCCCTTTTTCATCTTAAATTTCAATTTTAATTTTCTTTTACACTTTTAACATTTTCTTATCATTATGCCCCTAGTACAGACCCGGCAGAAAACTCCAAACCGGATGCACGGGACGTAGACCCTATAGGGTCACAATAGAAATAGAGAAATGACCCCCGGAGAGCCAATTCTCACAGAGCAAAGAATAGAGATAGAGTAGCCATGGTGATTAGAGATCCAATCCATAGCATAGCAAGTCGTCATGACTTGCACCGCGGTACAGATATCCCTATGACATGCCAATTATATCCTGAACAAGGTTTTACTACCTGACTCTTTCTAAGGACACACATTCACTAAATTTTTGTTTGATTATTCAATTATTCATTCTTTACAATACTTTTTAATACTTGTCATTTCTATATCAGTACATTACATTTGCAGTCTGTCTTTTTTACACAGTTTATGAATTATTTCTCGATAATTCATCGTTTAATCAATACATTATGCAGTAGTTCATCATAATTTCATATTTTTCAATTAATACTTAACTAAAATTTATTCTAAAAATATTCGTTTAATTTCCATAAATTCTATAAAAATTTATGGACATCAATACTCATTTGTACTATCATTTTAAAGCTTAATTACATTAGAATAACTAAAGATTTCATAGTTTCCTCTTACCTTCGATTTGGCCATAACTAAAAGTTCACCATATTCATACATAATACACACATTATTAAACATATATTATATTGTACACTAATTTCATTTAATACTATCTTTCGTGTAATATCATTATTTATAGTTTTATTTGCTTATATGCTTCTCATCTATAATTTACTAACTTGTATTATATAAATTATAATCCCAAATGCTCATTTTATCAAATCTATCACATTATTTCTATACTAATTTTAATGTTATTATTAATTATTCACGTTTTACTTCATTCATTATTTATCATACTCATTAGTTTCTTTAATTCATTTAATCACTATAACTTACTCAAATCACTTTATGCATAATTAAATACCACGCTAATTACCTGTAAATTTATTTTAATTCAAGTCTTTTCACGTTTGCATGTATACCAATTTGTCTTATTCCATATAACTTATTGTTAGTGTAAGCCCTAGCCCCAATACATTGTAATAAAACACTTTAATTAATAAAATGAGGCATTTGTTTTATCCATTGTATTCCTGTGCATATCAATTGATAGAACTATCCAAGAATATTGTTTCGGTTTAAGTTATCATGTGTGAGGCACATGATTGTAAGACCTTGAAATAAATGAGACATCATTCTAAATATCCCTAGTCAGTCATTGTTATGGGAATAACAATGAATTAAGACTAGTATGCTCTCTCTGATATTATAAGTGCTGTCTTACGGATCATTAGGACAAGAGTGTCAATCAGAGATCATAGATACATGTTAAAGAACATGGTATTTGAATTCGATCCGCTCATGAGAACACTACATGGTACAAGTCATAAGTGTTTCTCATATGCAAGTTTTGTATCGGAGTTCTTAGACCTGAAATCTCTATGAAACTCTTTATAAATTACTGTGTACTTTGACATACACCTAACGTGCTCGTAACAGAGTGACAAGTACGGGTATGATTGGATATGCATTGATTCATGTTAGAGAGCATGAGAGAAGTGAAGGGATTACCCCTCTCGATAAGAGAGAAAAATATCATCGGCCACTTGATCAGTGAACTGAGAAGTGTATAGCCATACCGAGATGAAATAATGAGTAATCATTATTTATCTGAGAGTTCAGTGTCACTGGAATATCAAGAAAGGAATTAATATATATAAGGATGACTAGTTCCATACCTTATATTAATTCTGATATTTATGGGTAAGGGACTATGCAAAATTGCATTAGGTCACTAAATGCCATATGCATTTTTATTTTAATTTGGAATGCTATAATATCTTGCTAGAGAATATATATAGCCTTTGAATTAATTTATTAATTCATTGCCAACATTAAATGGACCTATAGGATCGCACACAAAACATTGGGCTTAAAATATTTAAATAAAGTATTGGGCATTAATTTGGGCTTTTAATTAAAGTCAAATTAATGTGTGTAATGGGTTTTAAAATTGCTATTGGACCTTGGTCCACGAGAGAGAAAAATTCAGCCCACAAGGTTTAATTTTAATTAATTAATTATCTTGTATTAATTAAGTTAATTGAGTATTAAAGCCTAAAATAATTTAAATTAAATTAAATCATTTAATTAATAGATGAAGTGGCCGAAATTTCAAGATGGAAATCAAGGAATTTCGGCACATGCTCACTAGTTATATTAAGTGATTTTATTTAGTTAAATGTCTTGTGTTTTATTTCAAATTTGAATTTTAAATTCAAATGAGTTTAAATCAATATATATTACTTATTTTTAGGAAGTAATTGAAGTTGAATTAATTATCTTGAGATAGTAAAATTCAGATCAAACACTTGCCAAAAGATAAGGATATATATTAAAAAGAAATAAAACCCTAGAGAAGATTAAGCATTTTGGCGTGAAACCCTAGTCTCTCTAGGTTTGGCATGAACTCCTCTCTCTCTCTCACAAAATTCTTTTACCCAATTTTCACAAGGAGAAAGGATTGTTCCTCATTCTCTTGTGTTCTTAGGTAGTAATAGCAACCTAAGAGAAGTACAAAATTAAATTTTGTAGCTTCAAACCATAGCCATTACACAATACCGTAAAAGAGAGCTAGCAATCTCTATTTTAAGCCGTCGGTGCAATTGTGTGTGTGAGAATAAAGGGAGTGGCGTAAAAGGCTGTTCCTTGACATTGGTGATCAAGATCTAAGATGGATAAAGTCATCTCGGTTGCTAGTCATCACCAAACTCAAGTTTTAAAAGGCATCCAAAGTTGTAAGTTTTAAAACCCTAAAATTACATGTTTCGTTTCTTGCTTTGGATTTGTATGGTATGTATGATGAAAAATTTTTGTTTTTTCGCTGCGTTATCATCACATTCGTACCATGTCATATTCCATCACTTATGTCATATACAAATTTATATTTTTTACCCTTGAAAGTTGCATTTCCTTAAGTATTTAATTAACATTGCTATGGTTCTTATATTTGTCCTTTACATATAATTTATTAGCATAATCATGTATATTATGTACGTACATATTTAGTTCATTATTGTCATATTTAGTACATACTTGCTCATACATCTATACATATACGTACATACACATATACATATACGCATAATTTTATAAATATATTTAATTATTAAACTTATTTATTTTCAATAATTATTTTCATTTTGCTTATTACTAATTATTTTGCATATTAATTCTTAAATTAACTAAATTATCATTTAGTCTTACAATTTTTATTAAATTACGATTACGCCCTTTTTCTATCAATTTATTTACCAAGATATCATTATTTATCTAATTATCATTAATTCAATATTTACTTATAAAATTACCATTTAATCCCTAAACTTGTTAAATTATCATTTAGTCCTTAAAATGAATAATTTACTATTTAGTCATTCAATTTCTCATAAATTACAAAAATATTCTTTTATTTTATTTTATTTACAAAATTGACACTAATCATAAATTTTACACTACTAATTCCCTCTTTATTGAAAAGTTCCAATTTAATCCCTAAACTTATTTTCATACCTAATTTCTTATTTCAATTATCATTTTCTTTTTCAATTAAATTTTAATTCATTTAAACTCATTTGTTCTTCAATATTTGACAATATTTCACTTTTGCCCCTAAACTTATAATTCTTTTTCATTCAAGTCCTTTTTTCACTTTATTATTTTATTTTCCATTCCTTTTTATTTTATTTTTATTCCAATTATTTAATTGGACTATCTTTGTAAGGCCCCTAACATGACCCTAATTTAAATTACATATTTTTGAATGAAATTTTTATTTGATTAAGATTAAATTAAATGAGAATTTTGTATAATTATGGGTTAAGGGGGTAAATTATCATGTTATTATGTTAATTGCAAGAAAATAAAATTTAAGAGTATGGTTAAATATTAATTGAGGGTACAATTGAAGTAAAAAGGTATTAATTTGGAGTAATTTTGTAATTTCAGAAATTTAGGGGTCCAATATGGATAGAAGCATTTATTGAGAGGTCAATTTAAAAGGTGAAATTAATTGATAGGTCAATGTATGAAAAGAATTAAAAGGAGGGGTTAAAAATTAACATGCAAAGAATAAATAGGTAAGTGTGAGACATGCACTTTTTAGGGGGACCAAAAGAGAACTTTTTCACCCCTTTATAAAGGCTTAACTCTTGCATGTGGGAGAGAGAATTAACCCAATTTGAGACCACATTATCGCCCCCCCCCATTGGGTCCACAGATTTGACACCTTTGGGTATCCACAGATTGAATATCTACGAGTATTCACACAATTGATACCTACGAGGTATTCACAACACCCATTATCTACACCCACAAAACATATGTAGGCATTCACAGAAAAATGATGAAAGAATAAAGTAAATGTTAAATAATATTGCACTATGTATAATTAAACTTACTCTTTAAACATTGTATGGACAATGTTTTTCCTCATTATGTAGAACTGCTTTTATGATTAATGTGAATGTAAATCCACATCCTGTGCATGCTTGTGTGCTTAGGAATGACCATTGTGAGTGGTTGTTCACATGTTATGTTAACTACTTCCCACTAAGCTATATAATTTAACATGAGTGTTCATCCGTGTAGGTACTCAAATTAGGACTCTCCAATAGGGACAAGAACTGTAGCATCAGGACCAACATCAGAATTAGGAAGAGTCAAAGTATGAAGTTGTTATCTTTTGCTTTTGTTATTGTAAATAACGTTTTTGTACTAAATGAAGTGAAATGTAAAGATAACATAATGTTTATAAATTTTGTATTGTACAAGAGTACATATTAAAGGTAGTAATGAACATGATGTTGTATATATGCGAATGACCCAACGTTATCGTGATGTGTGCGTAAATAGACTATGATATGAATAATTTGATGCCATTGGTATGCATTATCATTGGTCCAATTATGTATGAAATTAATGAATTGTGCCATTTATTATTGCATGTATATTTTTTCAATAAATAGAAAAATTATTTATTACATAATATACAAATATTTTATTTTGTTATTCTATTATAATTTTGTATTAATTTTGATAGAGTATTTAAAAAAAATGCAAATTTTCCTTTTAATCAAAATCATTAATCACATGCATATCACATTTATGGTAACTATTACTATAAAAAAAGGGACTTTTTTTTAATAATGTAATTTTAAAAAAAATTACGAAGATGGGATATATCAGAATTTAATTATAAATTTGGAGTTTTATTCAAAATTACTGTCACTTATAACAGTTTCAAAATATGAAACCCACATTGGGAAAGTGTCAATTTTCACTAAAATCGTTGAACATTGCAGTGATTTCAATGTTTATGTGTTAGACTTGAAACTGCTGTCTGTCATAGCGGTTTTAGTTTTGACTGATATCTGGTGCAATTTTTTGCATTATTATAATATGTTGAATTTGCATTGCAAATGTGAAAGTGTGGTTGAATGGCAAAGATCTACAACTAATCCGTGCCCTCACTTACTGTTCTTGGGTTTAAGTCCTAGTAGCTATATTAATTTTTTTATATTGAATATTTATTAAACTATTAAAAATATATTACATACAATTAATTTTTTTTATATTGAATATTTATTAAAATATTAAATATATATTGCATACAAATTTGAAATGTAGAATTATGATTTAATGGCAAATAACCTATTCTTTATTTTCCTAGTATGTAGGATCAAATATTTGCAGAATCATTTTTTTTTCATGTTAGAATTTATGAGAATTTTTTTACATTAATAAAAATTATGCAAGTTTTAGATGTAGAATTATGGCTTAACGGCAAATGACCTATTCTTCACTTTCCTAGCAGGATCAAACCATTGCAAAAATATATTTTTTCACATTAGAATATATAATTAATTTTTTTATATTAATAAATAGGGGAGATAAAATTTAAAAATTTTTTATAT
Source organism: Excoecaria agallocha (assembly GCA_037975025.1). Classification (NCBI taxonomy): domain Eukaryota; kingdom Viridiplantae; phylum Streptophyta; class Magnoliopsida; order Malpighiales; family Euphorbiaceae; genus Excoecaria; species Excoecaria agallocha. The sequence continues at coordinate 3,787,420 of CM075809.1, forward strand.
TTAGAATTTAAATTCAAATTCTTTTATTAATAAAGAAGAAATTTTGACATTCCATTTAGATATTATTTATAATTAATTTTTTATATTAATAAATAGGGGAGATAAAATTTAAATTTTTTTTATATTTAGAATTTCAATTCAAATTCTTTTATTAATAAAGAAGAAATTTTGACATTCTATTTAGATATATAATAACATTTTTTTTTTATATTGTGAGAAGCATGAAGGAGTTTTTACCGACTAAAATGAATTGAGTGATAAAAAAAATGAAATTTTATTATTTATTTTATCAATATGGGACCGTAGTGTTGGCTCAAATCTTCTTAATGGTATTTTTATCACACCAATGTCTTTAACTACGGCCAAATTATATAGAGGCACGACTATAATAGAAGGACCATCCTATATATTAACTCTTTTGATGATTGGCCACAGCCCACTTCTAATTAATTAATATATCACATATTTAAATTTTAATATTTTATAACAATAAAATTATTCTAGTGTTGATTTTTTTTATCTAAATATCACATAATATAAAAAGAAATTAACTGTGTGAATATTTTTATGTGAAAAAAATTAGTTTAAAATGTAATATCATTAAATAAAAAATAATATTTAAAATTATATAATATGTAATGTTTAGGAAAAAAATTGTGCAACGGTTTGATCCCGCCGTGAAAGTGAAGAATAGGTCATTTGTCATTAAGCCATAATTCTACATCTGAAACTCATAATTTTTATTAATGTAAAAAATTAATTATAAATTTAATGTGAAAAAAAAGAAAATAATCGTGCAAGTATTTGATCCTACATACTAGGAAAGTAAAGAATAGCTCATTTGCCATTAAATCACAATATTCAATATAGAACAAAATTAAGATGGCTAATTCAATATAGAAAAAAAATTAATATGGCTATTGGGACTTGATAAGTTGTAGCTTTCTGCCATTCAACCACACTTCTACATTTGCAATGTAAATTCAACATATTATAATAATGCAAAAAATTGCATCAGGTGTTAGTCAGAAATAAAATTGTTATGACAGACAACGATTTTAGGTTTGATATATTAAAATCATTGTAATGTTCAGTGATTTAAGTAAAAATTGATATTTTTCAGTCGTAGGTCCCACAATCTAAAATCGCTATAGGTGTCAGCGATTTTGAACAAAACCCCATATCTGTAATTAAATTCTAGCATAGCAATTTTGAACAAAACGTAATTAAATTCTTACATACCCCATTTTGGTTATTTTTTTTAAATTACATTATTAATAAAATGTCCCTAAAAAAAGTAGAAAGGGAAATTTTTTTCCTTTCAAATCACCCTATATCATGTTATATTTTTGATAAAATAATTTTTAAAATTATTCTTAAATAAATATGTAAAATTATTGTTTATGTGAAGGATTTGGAAAAAAATATTATTTAGATAAAAATTTTAATTTTCAAATCCAATCAATGAAAGTTAGAAAAATCTATAAAATCTACTTATTTTTATTATTTTTGAATAATATATACTATGTATTAATTTATTTATTTAATTCATGAATAATTAATTTTTTTTTGTCAAATTGTTACACTAGATTTTCTAATTAATTTTCTTAAATAATTGTAATTTTTTTATTAGAAATAATTTATTACTTGTAAGTCGTAACTTTGTAAATAGTAAGTGTAAACTAAATGTTTTAACCCTGCGTTTTTTCTTAGCCTTCTGGAACAGTAGAAAGAGAGTTGCAGGAGCCATCCGTGGCTGGCGGGCCGTCTAGAGAGAGAAACAGGGAGAAGAATCCCCTGCTCATTACAAAGTCAAAGTCATCCATGCTTTGATTGCTTTCTCTCTCCTCTTCTTGTCAGTTTTAAAAGTCTCTTCTCGTCCTCTGTATTGACTCCGAATCTCTTTGTGATCTCAACCGTCTTTCTTTCCCTTTGTAAGATTTCTCGTTCCTTGTTTCTGTGAGAATCAAACGAGCAAGGAACTGATCTCAAAAACCGATTATTCGATGAGTAATAATACGGCGTCGTCAAGCGCAGCAACCAATGGATCAGCTGATGCTGCTGCTGCTAGAAGAAATTCAAAAAGGCCCAAATGTAATTTTCTCTTCTATTCTCCTTTTCTACTGAAATATATTTTTTGAATCGAAAACGGGGTTTGGGTTTATGGGTTAAATTTGATGGGTTTTACCAATTTTTCTTTGTTTATGATTAGATTCGTTGGAACTTAGATTTATTGGATTTAGTTGTTTAATTCAATTTTTCTTTTTTCTATTTTATTGTTAATTTAGTTAGCATAGCATATACTGCCTTGAGAAGGTAGTTATGGTAGTTGAACTCCATTTATAACCACCCATGTCGTTTGATAGATCACATAAGTAATTAGGAATTCATCATTTAATTGCTTTGTGAGAATTTGTCGTTTTTCTAATCTAAATTCTAAGAGCTTTGGCTTGCAGACATCCAAATTCATTCTTTTTCTCACTATCGTACTAATCTATTTGGGTTGAATTTGAAGACAAGTGTTTCATGTATTAGGCATGCTATCTGTCCAATATTAGTTTATATAGACATAATTTAGCTAACATTTAAATTTTCTCCCTAGGTAAATAGCTTTAAAAACTGAGGATGCGTTTTTTGGGAATCTATTATGATAGATTATCTAATTATCTGCGAATAATATTCCTTTATTTATGGTAGAACTGATGAGAAAAGAACCGGGAACTGAAATCTTTTATTAGCATTTATTTCCTTATTCTCGGGCAGTTGGTTCACAAAGTTTCTGATGTTACTCTTGAATTTCCATAGCATTCAATATGTTTTCTCTTCCTGCAGATTCAAAGTTTAGCCAACAAGAACTTCCAGCTTGTAAGCCAATTCTCACACCACGATGGGTAATAATTTTTATAACTTTTTCCTTAAAGTAATTTCGTTTATAATTTTTGATCAACTTTGAAATCTTATGTGTAGGTGATTTCTGCATTCTTGCTGGTTAGCATCGTCTTCATTCCAATTGGAATTGCTTCCCTGACTGCATCGAATGATGTAAGCTTAAATTGGACCTAGTTCTTGCAAGTATTTTTTAATACATTTTCATTCGTAGTTAATTTTAAATTTCTTACTGATTTATCAGGTTGTTGAAATTATTGACCGTTATGAGACTGAGTGTATTCCTCCTGCAAATAGAAGCGATAAAGTTGGATACATTCAAAGTTCTGCAGATAAAAAATGTAACAGAACATTGAAAGTAAGGGTCCTGTGCATGTTCCTACATCTATTGTAATCATTGTTGATTATTGTTACCAAATTCAGGTTTGCCAATAAGGTTTATGCCAATTAAACCTCAACGATTAGGTAAGAATAGGTTGGTTATGGTTGGAACAAAATAAAATAATTACTATTAAAGAAACCCTTAATATTTAAAATTCTGAAGTGAGAAAATGATAACATAAGCAAATTGATTTGCCGTGCTATTTATGAAGTATTGATAACCATTCTAAATGCGAATACTGAAAATCTAATACTGAAATCCTATATGATCTTGGATACTCCTGCGTCACCATGCCACCTTACATAAAAATTATTTTAGCATCAAAAGCAATGCTGATTTCATTTTCTGTTATACGTTCCTTATATGTCTAATCATCAATTGAAGATATCAGC
>CM075809.1:3791279-3905037 GCA_037975025.1 Excoecaria agallocha
AAGCATAATTGGATACTAAATAGACATGTAATAATTATAACATAATATGATTAGTAAGGAAAAATATGTGAAAAGTGACATAAATTATAAAATATAATTGTCCTTAGTGTACAGTGGATAATCCGAGATCGTAAGATATAATGGCTAGCCATAGGGACACATATACCGCGGTGCTACCATGAGATTTGAATTATTACATACACTAAGGATTATCCGGCATATGATATGACACATGATGGGTTAGCTGGATCGCATTAAGTTGTGGTCCCTCCTCCAGCACTGGAGTAGCAGTATTGCATTAAATGCGGTCCCTCCAGTCCATTTGTACTATTGGAGTCCTCGCCCCTTATATCCGGTTCGAGGATTTCCATTGATCACGTTAGGGAAAAAATCATAATTTGGTGAAAAATTGAGGACTAAATAGTAAATTACGCCCAAAAGATATTAAGGATGTCATAAAATAATGAAAAAGATGAAAAATGGGAGAACATAAGTTAAAAAGGGTAAAAATGTAATTACGTGAGAAAATAGGGGTAAGATGGTAATTTGGCTTTAAAAATGTGATTAGAGAAGTTAAATTAATAAAATAGTTGAAAAAGGGAAAAATTATAAATAAAAAAAAGTTTAGGGACTAAAACATAATTTACCACTTTATAAGTTAACATAGGGACTAAAATGGAAATTTACCATCTAAAATGAAATAAAAGTCAAAGGTAACAAGGAGGTGAGAACTAAAGTTAAATAAGATAAAATGTGATAAAAAGAAAGATTTAAGGACTAAATGGTACTTTTCCAAAATGTAGGAAATTATATAAATTTAAATGAAGGAATTAAATAAAAGAGAAAATTAATAGTAATTTAACATATTAAGTAAATAAATTTTAAAGTTAATTAAGTAAGAAGAACACTAAAGGTAAAATAGTAATTTTACTTAAATTTGTGTTAGATGAAATTTTGTGTAGTTGTATCCACCACTAGGCAACAATGTTGCTTAGCGCGTGGTTTATTTTGACTGCGCGCAGGGATAAGTTAAGAAAAGAGGTAGCGTAGGAGTACAAGTGGCATGTACATATGAAGACCTTTTGGATATGTAATATATATACGTAAATATAGTGTGATGTAACTGGATATTTGTATTTTGGACTCGATATATGGAATATGATGTGTATTGAATTTTAAATGTTAGTAGATGTGATAAGATGTGTGATGTTATCACTGTGTTGAATTGATGAATTGTGACTGATAATATAAGTGCCATGTATGGAATTGGAGTATTGAAGGTGGAGATTACTATTTGGGAGTGTAAAATTTATCATTTGCAGGTTTGGGCAACATAAATTATAAACCGTTATACTGCCAAAAATTCTACCAAATAAATAGTAACCTAGCGACACTAAGTAAATATAAGCATCGAAATGCTAAATTAAGCTATCAACCCATTACCTAAATTTAACAATGCATTACTATAACGTTATGGTAACTATAATAATATCACTCGACTTATAGTAATATGATTGAATGTAGGGCATCACAGGTCTAGTATGCTCATGTGATACTAGAATGCCAAATGCATATAATTATAATATAACCTCCTTTTTACTACATGTTTTCCATATACAATATAGGAATTTCATATAAAAATAATATGAAGATCAATTTAAAAATTGTCATGTTTCTTTCGTCTTTTAATTTAATGTGATGCTTTTATTTATACTGCATTAAGTCTGCACATTTCTAAAGAAGTGGATAATGGGTTAAACGATAATGATAACACCCGAAGGTATGAATAAAATACCCAAAGGTATTAAACTTTAAACCCAAACGAGGCCGAACAATACAATATTAAGACCCAAACGAGGTCGAACAATACTCTAGATCGGTCCAGCAAACCCAAATGAGGTCGACTACAACCCAAATGAGGTTGTTTATAATCCAAATGGGACCATCTCTATATTTTATGACCCAAAGGGGGTTGAAGCTATACAATCGAAGCTACAAATTATCCTGATAGGCATGCCTATCTATCCATAACCTAGACATAGACATAGGCAAAGTACACTCTTTCATTATTTTTCTATATTTTCCTCTTTCCAATCACACACACACACACACACACACACTTAAGTAATAGCAATCTGTACTTCTAACCCATATAGAAGCATGTATCTTATCATATGCATATAAAGTAATACTCATAAATATGTTGTCTTGAATTCCTTTATCCAAATGATACATATATAACTTTCTACTTTACACGTTACTTTAAGACATACAACATAATTTTAGATTCTTTTGTTGAAAATGTTTATACTATTCATGTTTGCTCAATCACTATAATATTATTCCTATGATATGTAATCATATGAACTATAAGTGCATGGAACATCACTTAAGTATCTTATCATTTCATAGGAATGTACCTTTACGATCCACTATGTCCATCTCCCATACATCTTTGTACTTAGTTATATCATCATAGGTTCGTATTCAATTAACATACTAGATACATGTGATCAACATATTTCAATCAATAAAGTTATTTCCAATCTAAGATTAACACCTATTTATACTATCCCATATTGTTTTAATATCTATAAATACATATATATTCAATACTATAATCATGTACATAAATGCACAATCTTAAGTTCACATATACATATACCATTATCTGTGAGTACATAGTACTATAACTATAAATTTTCACATGATAACATAAAAGTAAGCATACAATCATAACCATACTACTTCTAATAAGTAATATCCATTATAATTGTTCAAGTAATAGATGTATATCTATGTATTGGTATATACGTGTTCCTTTTAAATTCTTAATTCCTCTTTCATTAAGGTGTTTTCATTCCTCTATGTATTTGTACCATATTGTAAACTAATTCTTCATTGTTAAATTAGTCTACAAATTCTTAGTTTTTCTTGAATAGTTAATTTTCCTTTTAACTGAGTTATCGCAAACCACAGTGTCCAAACTTAAACACCTCCAACTATGATCCACATTAGAGAAGAACCAAATGAACCGGATTTAATGGGAATACAAGGAGGCCAAAATTCCCTTGATGCTAGCAAGGGGTGGCAGCTTGGGAAGGATAAAAAAAAGAATAAGACACTTAACCATAGTCCCACTTATGTTAGGATTTTATATGTAGGTTAAGAAATCCATTCCAAATGGGATTAGGTCATTTAAAATTCTTGAGAAATAATAAATGGACTATTAGAATTTGATTAATTAATTTGTGCTTAATTAAATCCAATTTCTAGGCCTTTTCAGAAAAGACCTTGAATATAACTCATAAAATGGGCCATTTATGCACAAACTTGGATTTAATTACCAAAATGAACTCCAAATCAAATGAAATTAAATATTTTGACTACATAACACTTATGAAATATAATTAATTTGTTTTAGTCCAAAAATTAGGCCTTTAAGGTCTTCTATATGGGTTCTGCGTGGAAGCCTTCCTCTAGAGGGCTTTTGGGCAAAAACCAATCTTCTAGAATAATAATAATTTCTTCAATGGAATTATTAACATTATTTTGGCCCTATAACATTTATAGTCCAATAATATTTAATTATGAAATACAATATTTCAATTAGGTACGTTACTGCAGAATAATTCCAAAAGGCTTTGCGAACTTTTCTGCATATGCGTAGTTAATTAAACTATTTAATTAATAATTTCCTTATTTATTTTTCTTCTCCGATAGTAATATCAAATATTATTATCCTTGTCATTTTACCATTTTATCTCTTACTCTATATGTGTGTGGCCTATTGGGTTCAAGTCCATTTTAATAGTATAATATGTAATTAAGAGTTTCGCTCAAACTGGGACTCTCATGATTTAAACTTTTTTAAACAATTTTATCACTCTGCAATTGATATATTCATGATACACTATTATACAATTCATTAGCGGCCTCTAGCTAGGTATCATGACCACCCAAATGTCAAGAAAGTCAAGTTATTTTGACTATACCCTTCCATAGAACAGTTGCCTTGCAATTACCCCTTTCACCACACTTATGTCATTTAGGTTTTGAATGCGGATTTATGTCAACTCATATGAATCTAAATATTGCAATTAACCCTCATAGATCCCTATCCACCATGGCATCCTACTCTAGCCAAAGATTCTCTAAACAAGGCAATTATACAATCATTCGAGATAACTTCCCTTAATAAATCTGGGATAGTTAATCTTTTATTGATTACTCAACTACCTTCAAGTAGGTCTTGATATACCCAACTTCTTGACTACATTCACCCTCGGATGGAGGTCAGCAGTTATGGAGTCAAAGTATATCACTTACTACTTAAGATAACTTTGGTGATCTCAAGTCTAAGGATATTTGCACCACTTGTTGCACCTTTTATCCCTTAATCGACACATATCACTTCATCCTAAAAGTTTAAACATACTTTACAATGTTATTGATCCATGAATTATTAAATATAAAGGTCTTCTGAAGAAAACGAATCCAATAGAAATGTTGTACAATTAGAAACATTACTTTATACTTTTGAGTCTCTTAGAACATTCAAGATTTACATCCAATAATATTTAGTACAATATATCATTTGACAATACAAATAAAAATTCTTATAACCAAAAAGGGCTCAACATCAAAAGTTATACTTTCAAACCCTCTCCCTTACGTTGGCCCACCTGCTGCAGACATTAACCTTAAGATGATCTCTTAACTCAAAGCCTACACGGATAAAATAACCCATGCTAAGCAATAAAGCTTAGTGGGGATAATAAATATGAAAGAAAACCACACATAGTGATTATGAAAATCGTATAACATACATCAATTTAAACATTAAAAAAGACATGTTAGAAATAGATATATAATAAGATATGCAATTTTAAACAACAATGTAATCCTACATTTAATTTGGCATACTTAAATATCAACAATGATTAAAATGATCTGTACATTAATAAATATAATCCATACATTGGAAACCAAGGTTAATCATGTTATTTCATATATCATAAGCAATAGTTATACTATAATTAGCTGTGATATATTTATACTCTAGATTAGCCTGCTTACAAGTATAATAACACTCAAAACAGTCATCTGTAATCACAATCAGCACACTTTATATATATAAATATATATATTTATTTAACATGTAATCAATGGATTAGAAATCCTTGACAAATCTAACAACCTCACATAGTAAACAATAAAAGCATTTGGAAAGCTTAACAGTTAACTTAGCATGCTTAAATTATATACTGACTGAGAATTCTTCATGCATTTAACTCATTTAAGCATATTTCAAACATTTAGAACCAACTATAAATAGCATACATATATCATGTGTTACTTGGTAACCTCTATTTATTTAAACTTATGAAACAATACTAGCAAATCATGCCAGACATGTAATCAAGCAATGTCCTTAACTCTCATATGATGTTTGCTTTGTACTCTATTCTTTAATATCTATATTGTACTTAAAGTTTATCTTCCCTAAGTTTTAAACATGGATAACAGGAACGGTAGATACCCGAGGGTATCAAAATGGTAATCGATAAGATATTCGAAAGACCCAAATGGTAAAAAATAATTAGAAAGACCCAAATGGGGCCGATGATACATTAAGACCGATTAAACAGACCCAAACAGGATCAACAAAATATCCAAATGGGGCTGTTCATGATCGAAATAGGATCAACTGTAATTTAGACCCAAACAGGGTGAACGGTAGTAGTAGCAACATCCTTATAGGCACCTATCTATCCACAGTTGAACTCTAGTAGCAGGCAATATTTTGATCAAATAACTTATATTCTTCATGCTTAAATGTTTCATATTTCATAGTATAAATGCATGTTCAAGTAAATATTACTCTATCAATAGAGTGTATACATATAAGCAAAATTTCATATAGAAGCTTTGTACATAAGTTTAAATTTACATGATTATACATATCTTTACCATCCATCATATTATATGTTATTTATAATTCAATGTGCTTTTATGTAATCATTCATTTAACATAACAACACGTAAATAACATACATATATAATCATAACTCAATTTATAATCCTTGATACATGTAATTCTACACTAAGAATTTGCTTTATTTTTATTAAAGATGGTTTAGATAACCCTTATTATCAATTTGGGACCTTTAAGTGAACTTTAGGTGATGTGAAAAAGGGTCAGAGTCATTAGGTAATACCTAGTAACCATGACATAGGTTGCATTTTAGTTCTGGACTAAAAATGGGACAACCTCACAGTCATTAGCTAAAAGCTAGTAACTGTGACATACATTATGCCCAGAGATAGAATTCAAGATTCAAATTTTATAACATTTTGACCTAGAAAATGTCATTTTTAGAAAAAGTTTCATCTACAAACTTGTTTCCATATATTTCTAGTTTTTGGAACATCAAAAATTTTTTCAATATCATCTCTAGAGCTCAAGATATTCATTTTTTCTAAATACTCTTCCTAATGACAGTGTTGTGAATAGGTCCAAAATCAAGCTAAAATTTGACATGATTAAAAATAGAATTAAACTTAACTTTCTTCATATGAATTGTAGTTTTAGAAGTTTATTTTTAATATAATTTATCCTCATAGAATTCTGACCACTACACCCAAAAATACATCATATTTTCTTCAATTTGTTCCTGAATCAAAATCAACAGGTCTCATGAATTTTCAATTAAATATTTTGTTCCTGAACTTATAGACCTATTTAGTTCTAGGTCCCTTCTACAAATTTGTACAAATATTTCTTATGTAACCTTAGAAACTTGAATGGTCTCAATCAGAGTTTTCTAACTCAAAATTATGCTAAAATTACAGCCATTTGTTCATAATGCTTTCATGTCTTCTCTTTTAGTAACACTTCTTAAAATGGTTTCTCTTTTAAATTATTCATACTATCAAACATTTAAATCATATTTCTACTCTAATTATCCACATGAAAGTATGAGAATCCTAATCCTATATTCCTATTGATATGCCATCATATACATGTATAGATTTTTGTAATATCAAACTTGCATTCAGTTTTAATATTCATCATGCACATTTGTTCACTTTACTATGCATAAACTTCATGTATTATATATATATATATATATATATATATATATATACACACACTCTTGACTATTATACATGTATAAGTATGCATGTTTATTATGTTTGTACACTTCATCACTAAGCTTGTGAAATAGGTTTATAAGAGCTATTTCGCATACATGTCACTCACATGTCAAGATTTGATCTCATTCATGCATGATCATTCTTTATTCATGTCTATACATTTAAATATATTCATGTTATCTCAAGTAAGAAGTAAACATGCCTATATGTTATTCTCATCATTACACAAACATTATGATTGCCTCATATGTATAAATATATGTATATGTCTACACTAGATGATATATAATCTCAGATATAATTGTACAAGCTTACATTTATAAGAATAACATATAAGTATAATATTAATCATATGCATGCTTTCTCTTAAATAGATAAATATTGTTAACATACATGATCTTGACATTCCATAAACATGCTTCATCAATTAATATTACCTATTTGTTTTACAATATGATATCATCACATACTCCATGTATTTATCTCTCTCTTATGTTCATTTGTATAATAAATATGCTCTCAAAACATTCAAGAAGGTCTAGTTAAGCTTTACTATCATTTTGAGACATTTTGGTAAATTTGTTTATGAAATAGAGGAGCTATGACAAACATTTTGCATAGTGGTAGATTTCCAATTTCATTTTGTTACCGATATTAAGAATATAAAACATCATTTTTAGGCCAAGTGGTCTGCATAAAACTTATTCTCCTGTGTTTCTATTTCCTATAACATTTAAAATTATCTTAATATCATCTCTTTAACTATAGTTATTGGCAAAACACTTAGGACTACTCCAATGATCTGGCAAATGAAAAAAAGGCTACCATTATCGGCTTTTTTGAGGGCTTTAGAGGCAAAATTATGTTATTTTTATTTCTATAATATTTGTAGGTACATATGTCTTGGTTCTATACCAACTAGAATCATTAAATTCGGAGTTCAAAAATGCAACTTATGATCAAAATAGTCACCGGAGGTCAATTTGAATTTTTGGACAACACTTTCACATTAATGCCTAATGTTTTAATTCCCTTACATGCAAAATCATTTGATGATTTGCACATCCATGACTTGCCATTCTCAATATCTACTTTAACACAATAAACACATGCAAGATCAAAATAATTCCCATACCTTATGATTGAAAGATATTACATATATGCAAATTATTTTCAAAGTTCAAATCCCATACCTCTATAAAAAATCTACTCTTCTTACTTGTTCAAAATGCCTTTGCCCTTTCTTTACAATTGTAGGCCTAGTTTTTAAGAGAAGAAAATAATACAAGAGTTGATTTAAAAGAGAATAAATCATGATTTACCTTAAAATCCATCAATGAAGTATCTAAAGAACTCACTTTTAACTTAATCAAAACAAAAACTTTCAAATATAAAACTTTAGATTCTTTCAAAATCAATTATATACAGCATTTTAAAGTTCCCATACTTTGAACACAAGTTAAAACTTCTTTTCTAGCTCATGCATGCATCTCCTTCTTCACTTCAAACCAACCATCATATGATCTCCCCTCTATAGAGCTTGATAATAAGCTTTAGAGATAAAACTAATGAGAAGAAATAAATTTTTGGAATGTCCCCTAAATTCCTACACGCTGCTCTTTTCATACTAAGGATCCTTTCCTCTTTCTTCCACGTGATTACCAACTTCAAGAGGTTTTAGTGGGCAAATCCCACATCACTCCTTGCATGCATTTCCTTCTGAACAAAACTACCCAACTATACTTTGAATTTAAATTACAACCAATCATTTAATTATTAACCATAATTTGACCCAAAAACTTATTTTCTTTGCCTTAATTATACCTTAAATATTTTTACACCAAACAATTCATAAATAAATTGAGATTATCACTTGCCTCATTACTCCAATCCAAAATTCACGCATTTTAATTAGTCTAAATCTAATAATAATCCATTAAATCACACAATTTTGACTAGGGTCATTTTTGGGGCCTTACACCATTGTTGTGAAAAGTTTCCTTACAAAAAAAGATTTTGTGAGCCCTAATATGACCCTAATTGAATTGCATGTTTTGAGTAGGATTTTATTTGATCAAGATTAAATTGAATGAGAATTTCATATAAAGTATGGGACAAGTGATAAATTATTTTGTTTATTATATTAATTACATGAAAATAAAATTGAATATTATAGTTTAATATTATTTATGGGTATAATTGGAGTATAAAGTATTAATTTGGGGTAAATTATAATTATGGCATTTTATAGGCAAATGTGAATAAAAGAATAAATAGAGAGGTTGATTTAAGAGAAGGATTAAATGGATGGGTTAATTTGTAACATGCAAAAAAGATGAGGGTTAAATGTAAGACATGCAAAAAGTTAAAGGACTAAAAAGGGGATTATCCATTGCTATTATAAAAAGTAAACATTTAGGAGAGAGAGGGTCTGGGTCGGATATTCTTGAAGAAATCACAAAAATGTTCTTCTCTCTCTACTCTTAAATCCAAAGTTGAACTTTTAAAGTGATCTTGAAGAGGAATTTATGCTTGTTGTTAATCAAGACTACTTGTGTAATAAAATAAGTTCCTTCTCCTTCTCCTTCTCATTTTTTTGAAGTAATGGTTTAGTATGGTGCTGGAATTTTTGATTAAATGATGATGTTGGTTGTAAAGGAGAAGATGAGGGTAGAAAGATCAAAGGAAAAAAGGTGGCAAGAGATTGAAAACAAAGGGAATTTTGGCCAAGGTATAAGATTTGTGTGCTTGAGATTGTATGATTCTTCTTGTCCTTGCAAATTTAGGCAATAGAAGTTTTGATTAGAATATAGAAATATTAATGCATGTCAAAATGAGGAAGGAACTTAGATTTCTTAAAAGGATTATTCCCTAATAGCTTCACTTAGCTCTATAATTGTACCATTATAGGAGAACTTAGCATGGTAAGGACTTTGTCCAATTGTGTTATACACCTATTTCATATTATGTTTTGAGATAAAATTTGTGGAATCTAAGTTAAAATTATTAATTGGCAGCTTTATGAATTTTAATGCATGAAACTAGGGTTTAAATAATTTTAAGCTTAAGTAAGTTATTTAGGCATAAAATGGAATCTTTGCAAGAGTTGCTGAAATGATGAAAAGACATTGAGATTGTATAATCTGGGTCTGTTGCACTCATGACAATGTACCATATGTGATTTGTTATGTTTGCCCCTGTCGCTCTCGCGACTTACTTACATAGTGTGTGCTCCTCCTTTAATTGCTTTGCTTTATTACGTGATAATAACTGTACTATTTTGACACCTCTATAGACTATGTGTAACACCATAGCATGCCAAGCATTCATATGTATATATATATATATATATATATATATATATAAAGGATGACCAAAGAATTCTTGGGATTATATGATAAATGAAACTAAATGATATGACATGTTATATAATGTCACATATGAGGCATGTGTTATGATCAGCAACTAAACAGGTATGTTCCACAACTTGATTAAAAAAGGCATGTTATGCACACATGTGATAGTTATAAGTAGTAAGTTAAAGAACATGAAAGGCTATATGTTAGTTGTTTCAGAAATAAGCAATGTTTTAGCATGACTAAGAACACATGAGATGCCTAATGATACCATGTTTAAGAATATGACCATGATGATATGAATGTTCAAACACAAATATTTGTATTACTATAAGAATACATGAATACCTATTATACACTAGAGAATTATGTATTATGATATGATCACATACATGTGCAAAGTATATGATATTGGTGCAAGTATGATATATATATATATATATATATATATATAAAATGAACTTAGAAACTATATTTCCTGCTACTAGAGTTCAATTGTGGATAGATAAGCGCCTATAGGGATATTGTAGCTGCCACCGTTGACCTTTTTAGGTCTAAAGTACAATTGATCCTATTGGATCATGCACAGCCCCGTGTGGGTTATTTGTTAACCCCATTTGGGTCCTTGATCGGTCTACCGTATAGTTGTCCCTAATTGGGTCCATGGTTTTGATATCTTTGGATAACCACCGTTTGATACCTTTGGGTATTCACCGATCCCGTTATCCACCTTAGAACTTAAGTAGGCTCAATTAAAGTATTAATGTTTCATAGTTAATCATAGTATGATTTATGCAACTGATATATTGACTATCATATTGAACTATGGTTTCTAATACATGTATTGGAATCTACTTTTATTATATACAGACCTCTTTATGAATTGTTTGGATTTGGGTATGCTAAATTAATTGAAGGGTTACATTGTTGTTTAAGATATTGTACTTTGTTTTATACTGTAAGGACCCTAAATAGGCCTTAGTAGAATTCAAGGGCAATCATATGTTATTAAAGTCTAATTAAGCATCATTGGATGAATTATTAGTACTTATGATCTAATGAATTCATGGTCTTAAGTGATAGAGTATACCATAGTCAATAAACATTATAGTATAGTGTGTTTAATTGGAGCAAAAATATAGTTAAGATATTGATTGGGGTATAAATGTTATTAATTTATAATTAATTATGTGATTAATGTGTGAATTATATGGTATGAATTTTATAATGTTATAATTAAATTGTTATTTTTGTTTAATAAGGTTCAAGGGTGTAATTGAAGCATAAAGTATTAATTTAGGGGTCAATTTGTAATTAAGGCATCTTAATGGTAAAATGTAAATAAAAGAGTGATTTGAGAGGTTGATTTAAGAGAGAATAATTGGATAGGACAATTTATAACATGCAAGAAGATGAGAGGAAAAGGTGTATCATGTAAGAAATTGAGAGAAGTTAGTAGAACATGCAAGAATTTGAGGGACCAAGAAAGAAATTTACCTTACTAATATATATATATATATATATTATAATTCATAAGAAAGAGGAAGAGTGCATTATGAGGGAAAAAAATTGAAGAGAGTTACAAAAAATTATCTTTCTTCTTCTTATTTCTTAAAGCCATAGCTGATTTCTCAAGGTATTCTTGAAAAGGAAATTATTGCATATGGTTTAATCAAGACAATTAGTGTAACAATAAGGAAAAGAAGAAGGTGGAAGGAATAAAGAAAAAGGAAAAGCACAAGATTTAAGTGAAAGGGGAACTCCAATTGAGACCATTAAAATTTCTAGAGTTACATAAGACATATACTTATAAAATTGTAGAAGGAAGTTTTTGCTAAAAATAATGGAAGTACTATGAATTATTAATGCTTGAAACTAGGAATAAAATGGTGTAAACTTGAGTAAGTTATTTAGGTATGAAAGGGAATCCTTATGAGACTTGTTATTGTTTAAAGGAAATTGGAATTATGTAATCTGCATCTTTCGCGCTCGTGACCATAGTCACGCTCGCCACAATGCAGTATATTTGGGCCATTATTTTTTCCTTGGTCGCGCTCGCGACAATGTAGTATATGTGGTCTTTTAATTTTTCCTCTGTCGCGCTTGCGATATGCCTATGTAACATGTATTATTCTTTTATTCCTATGATTTTGTATGAGAAAACTTGCTCTGCGATCTTAGTAACTCTACTGTATGCGAACAACACTATAGTATGCCAAGAACCCATATGAGCATAGTATTGATTTATGTCAAGTTAAGGTATGACCAAAGAATTCATTGATTTATATGATAAAAATGAAATTGAATGTTATGACATGTTATAGAGTTTCATATGTGAGGCATGTGTTGATAAGCAACCAAATAGGTATGGTCCACTACTTGATTGAAAATGTATGTGAAAGTTATTGAAAGTAAGTTAAAAGAACATAAAAGACTATATGATAGATGCTTTTGAAATACGAGATGTTTTAACATGGCTATGAACACATGTAATGTCTAATGATAACATACCTAAGTATATAACCATGTCGATATGTTATATGTATGTTAACTTGGAAGCACATTGAATTATGCATGGCATATGATATGTTTATTGATAAAGGTGTGTGTGTATATATATATATATAAACATTCATATATGATCAACTTATAAAAAAGCTTGTTATATACGAACATACTTAAATGTAGATATATAAATACATACATGATAGTTAATATTAAAAATGTTACCCATAACTGTTCATTTGATGCTGGAGTGTATGAACTAAGAAAAAAAAATGAAAACATGTCATGTTATATATATTCATAAGTAAGTTTGAATTGTTAACTTTACTTGTATAAAGAATTAATATGTTTTGTAGATTATATGTGCACATATAAACACACACACACACACACACACACACACACACACACACACATATTTGTGTGTGTGTGTGTGAGTGTGTATGTATTATGATCTTATATGATTGGGTTTGAATCTTGAAAGATGTTTTAGTGTAATAATTCAAAGAATATGTTTTAAGTGAAATCTCTTTAATTAATGATAACATAGATATGTACATGCATTTGCATATAATTATATTTTAACATAATAATAGAATATAATTGTGTATATTGTGTGTAGAGTCACTCAATATAATATGATGATAAATGTTGTTTATGTGGAAATACATGCCTTATTTTCCTTGCAATTAAAGAGTAGCAATACTTAAAGGTGGAAATGATTGCATATCCATTTCCTTACACAATTTCATCGACAATACATATATATATATATATATTTTGATATTTGAATAAAGTTATGAAATTAAGTGAAGCGAGTTTTGCAAAGAGATTTTAATTGCCTGCGTTTAGTCTAGGAAGTGGATAGATAGGCATGCCTATAAGGGTACCTTGCAGCTGCGATAGTTCCAACCTCGTTTGGGTGACTAAATAGTCATGGTCCTATTTGGATCATTGGTTCCATCGGGTGACCTATTATTACAGTGGTGCCTTCGGGTGACCTATTATTATAGTGGTGCCTTTGGGTGACCTATTATAAAAGTGGTGCCTTCGGGTGACCTATTATCTCTTTGGTGCCTTCGGGTGACCTAGTACCTTCGGGTGCCACCGTATAACCCATTATCCACCTCTTTAAAGTAGTCCAGGCTTTACACCAAAGTTAAGAAAAGTTTGATATTAATGTTTCACGAAGCATGACAATTCCTAAATTGACTTCATAATATATATTATATATGAAATTTCTTTTTATCACATATGAAAATTATGATTTTAAAAGAGTTTGCATTATACACTTATGAATAATTTTGACATGTAAAAATTGTGCATACAGAGTTATATGAATAAACTAGCGTGTCACTAATATCTAGTTATGGATTATATTAGAGATAGTATGTGCCCTATAGTAATTTGTTGCTTGCTTGAACAAGTTAAATGATTTGTATGATTCATCATATATGCAAGCTATGAAAATGTTTTACCAATATAAGTGTTTTCTTTACAATGGAATATAAGAGTTATGTTTAGGTATTCATGTTGGTGATTGCCTTTCAATTAATACATTAGGTTATATGTTTTCCTTATAACTACTCATCCCTGCTTTCTATTGGGAAAGGAAGTACAATGTCTTGTATGCAAACATAAAATATTTATGGATCTATAAGTGATAAACTCAATATGATATCGGTATTTGAATGAAAGTAAGTTAGTAATTCAATGTATGCATTCGTACATTAAATATCATAAATACATTATAGATTGATAAATGACGAACTTGCTTAGTACTAATGCTCTGTCTTTCTCACAAAGATACATATATGTTCTTGCTAATCATATGCTTATATTTGAGCATAAGGTATACTTGTAGTTTATGTTGAATGCTTGTTAGCAATCACTGTGAGTGGTCGTTTATCATATTTTAAGTTCCCTACTAAGCTTTATAGCTTAGCATAGGTTCTTTATTCGTGTAGGTTGCAAGAATAGGACTTTCTTACAGAACTGATATCTACAGTAGGTTGGCCAACACAAGTCTTAGAAGATTGAAGTAGAGTCTTCTTTTTGTTCTTTTATTTTGTGGTTATAGAAATTTTAATTATGTTGGAAATTTTTGCATAAGAAAAAATGTTTTGTTTGAGAAAACATTGTAATGTATTAAGGACTATTATATAAATTAAGGTATTACTCTTAAGTTCATGATACAGTTTTACATTTTTTTTTATAATTTATCTCATAAGAAATGTTTTTGGCTTGAAAATGTAGTAATACATGTCTTATGATGCAAGATTTAGTGGTAATAGCTAAGTACAAAATTTGGGTGTTACATATACTTATTCCCGATATGGAAATTTTATTATTTTTTTTTCAATTATTGTATATTTTGTATATATTTCTGACGACCACTGTGAGTGGTTGTCTTTCATGTTTAGTATCCCTACTAAGCTATATAGATTAACACAAGTTATTTTATTTGTGTAGGTTCTATAGTCAAAGCTGTTGCTCAGGAACGAACTTTGCATCAGGACAAGCCAACACCAAAGTCATAGAAGTTTGATTTAGGGTTGTTTTTGGTTAATTTTGTACAAGTTCTTTCACATGGCTAATATGTATATAAAGGCTATTAAATATATGTATGCCATACGAAGTAAGTGATGTAATAAGGTTATTGAAAGAATGCTAATGTATACATGCATATAGGAGCTAGAATGCTTAGTCATATATATGCTAGATGAATTGTTGAATGTCATGCATAACAATGAAAAAAGTTAAGATAGTTATAACTAACATGAAAATGACAAGTATGTTGCAAGATAAGCCATTATGCATATGTAATTAAAGAAACTAAAATTGTGGGAAATGCCTAATTGATGAACAGGATACCTTATTAAATAGACTATTTGATATTATAAGTGTTTATTACATTGGGTTAATAACCTACTATAGAAGGACATAAAGGTATAATATTTTATATGTTAAGGCTTTAGATGAGGGTGTTTCAATTTGTATCAGAGCCCAGGTTTAGTCTTTTCTGGGCAATTTGAGTATAGGATTCTATTATATAAGATAGTGTTGTGTTGGCCTAATGCAGAAGTTCTTGTTTTTCTTATAGATTAAATATGGAGAATTCCTCTAGGGATGCTATAGAAGAATCGACTAAAAGTAATTTATTGGTTAGATCAAATCCTTCTAACCCAGTGACTTCATCATCCCTGCAAAATGAAATTCCTACTGCTGTTCCTAGAGAAGCCTTGTTAAAAATTTCCCAGGATATGCTCAAATCCTGCAAATAATGACAATGCCCAAAGCTCCGATATCTAAAATTATGAAGCATGGGGCACAAGAATTTTTAGGCACTAATTTAGAACAATCTAAAGAAGATGAGTTATGGTTGGAAAGGCTAGAGAGGAGATTTGATGAAATTAACTGCCTTGCAAATAAGTAGGTATCTTGTCCTGTGTCCTTTCTTCATGGCATGGCTTATGATTGGTGGAAACTGATATTAAGACAACTTCAGTTACCTGACCCACTTAATTGGGAATTCTCTGAGGAGTTCAGAAAGAACTATGTTACTAAGGCTTAAAATGAGGAGAAATTAAAACAGTTTCTAAATCTAAGACAAAAAGCTCTCTCTGTGGCTGAATATGAAAAAGAATTTAGTCGGTTATGCAAGTACGTTCCCAAGGAGCTGTTGATAGGAGTCTTTAAATGCAGACACTTTGAAGATGGTATGAATGATCGAATCAAAGAAAAATTGTTTACATTTACATCTTTGAGTGTGGTGGATTTTAATCAATTGGTTATAACTGCCATGAAAGTTGAGAAGTATGAGATAGCTAAAAGAGAGAGAGAGAGAGAGAGAGAGCAGAAAAGAGGTAGTACTAGAGGAGGGTCTTCCTCTGGGAAAAGATTTAGAGGAGCTCAAGGAGGCCAGCCTACAGAGTCTATTTTTAGTTTTGCTAATAAAGGAAAGAAACAAGAATCCTCTACTAAGTTTAAGGCTGAGAAAAAAATTTTAGGATGATAGAGTGGGGGTCAAACACCTGAATGTCCAAATTGGTCTAGGCATCATTAGGGTAACTGTAGGAAACTGACTGAAAAATGCTTTAGATGTGGCAATGCTGACCATTTTATGGCAAATTATCCTTTGAAATAGGAACAAAGTTTTAGGCAACAAGGTAGTAGGGGAGCTTCTAATGCACCCTTGTCTGGTAGAAGTAGAGGTAGATGAAGGGGTGGATCAAATCACCAAGGATCCCAGTCCCAAAATGTGTTAGAAATAATTAATAGACCTTATGCTTAGATGGTTTCTAGTTGGGCTTATGCGATAAAGGCTCGGGAGGAACAGAATGCTCCAAAAGTTATAACTGGTACGTTTTCTCTCTATAATTATGACATACATGCACTTATTGATCCTTGCTCTACTTATTCATATATTTGTAATGGGGATTTGGGTAGAGATAGGTTTAAAATAAAGCAGTCAGATTTTGATGTATCTGTGACTAGTCCATTAGGACATAGTGTATTTGTTAATAAAGTATGTAAAGACTATCCTATAATAGTTCAGGGGAGAAAGTTTTCAGCATATTTGATTGTGTTGCCTTCTTATGAATTTGATGTAATTCTAGGAATTGATTGGTTATCTAAGCATCGTGAAATGGTGAATTGTGAAATGAAAATAGTAACTCTTAGGGATGATGAAGGAAAGGAAGTGGTAGTATAAGGTAGTTGTTCCAAGCCACTGACCACTGTATAACAGCAATGCAAGCTAGATGTTTCCTTAGAGAAGGATGTGAAGCATTTTTAGCTTTAGCCCTTGACTCAAAAAGGGATATAGTGAAGCTTAAGAATATATCGATTGTGAAAGAATTTCCAAAAGTATTTCCTAAGAAATTGCCTGGTCTTCCTCTAGAAAGAGATGTTGACTTATCTATTGATTTGTTACCTGGTACAGCCCCGATATCTAGGGCACCATATAGAATGGCTCCATCTGAATTAAAAGAACTAAAAGTTCAATTACAAGAATTGTTAGAGAAAGGCTTCATCAGACTTAGTGTGTCACCTTAGGATGCACCAATCTTATTTGTTAAAAAAAAGGATAGATCGATGAGGATGTGCATAGATTATAGATAGTTGAATAAAGTGACTTTGAAGAACAACTATTCTTTGCCTCAAATTGAGGATTTGTTTGATTAGTTGAGTGGTGCTGGTGTGTTTTCAAAGATAGACTTGTGATCAGGTTACTATTAGCTTAAAGAAGAGGATGGGGATGTTTCTAAAGCTCCATTTAGAACCCATTATAGGCATTATGAATTGTTAGTTATGCCATTTGGGTTGACTAATGCACTTGATGTATTCACTAATCTTATGAATAGGGTATTTAGACCTTACTTGGATCATTTTGTTGTAGTATTTATCAATGACATATTGGTTTACTCCAGAAATGTGGTTGAGCATGCTGAACATCTAAAGATTGTATTGCAAACTTTGAAAGAAAATCAGTTGTTTGCCAAGTTGAGTAAATGTGACTTTTGGCTTAAGGAAGTTTCTTTGCTTGGCCATGTTATATTTACTGAAGGTGTTAGGGTTGATCCAAATAAAATTAAAGCTATTGTTAATTGGAAACCACACAAGAATGTGCATGAAGTTAGAAGTTTTCTCAGGTTGGCAGGTTACCATCGTCGTTTTGTGAAAGGCTTTTCTTTCATTGCTTCACCACTCACTAAGTTGTTAAGGAAGAATATCAAGTTTGATTGGTTTTATAATTGTCAAACAAGCTTTGATCTGTTGAACAAAATTTTGACTAAAGCACCAGTGTTAACTCAACTAGAGTTAGGGAAAGAGTATGCAATGTACAGTGATGCCTCCAAGATTGGGTTGGGTTGTGTATTAATGCAAGATGGTAAGGTAGTAACTTATGCCTCCAGACAGTTGAAACCGTATGAGCAGAACTACCCGACTTATGATCTAGAATTGGTAGCTATGGTTTTTGCTTTAAAGATTTGGCTACACTACTTGTATGGGGAAAATGCAAGATTTATACTGATCATAAAAGACTCAAATAATTGCTTACTTAGAAAGAACTTAATTTTAGGTAGAGAAGATGGTTGGAATTATTCAAAGATTATGATTGTATAGTTGACTACCATCCAGGAAAAGCAAATGTGGTTGCTGATGCCTTGAGTCATAAGACAATGGCAGTATTGATGTTAAAACAACGTAGATGGAAATTTGCATCAGATGGTGCATTATTAGCATAGCTTAAACCTAGGCCTATGGTTAGGAAGACAGTGATAGATGTTTAGAAGGATGATGAAATGTTATAATAGATTGTGATCTAGTTTGTGAAGGAGATCAATCAAATTTTTGAGTGAAAGAAGATGGTAGTGTATACTACCATAACAGGTTGTGTGTTCCTGATGACAAAAATGTGAAAAGAATATTGTTGTATGAATCACATAATATTGCATTTATTATACATCCAGGTGGGAATAAGATTTATCAAGAGTTGAAACAATTTTACTGGTGGCCTATCATAAAGAAGGATGTTGTTGAATATTTTTCTAAATCTCTTACATGTCAACATGTGAAAGCAGAACATTAGTTTCCTTCAAGTCTTTTGAATCCCATTCCAGTTTCACAGTGGAAGTGGGAAGACATTACCATGGATTTTGTTACCGGTTTACCTTTTACTTAGATAAGATATGATGCGATATGGGTAATAGTGGATAAGTTTACAAAAGTAGCTCATTTTATACCAGTTTGAATAGATTATTATATGGATAAACTTACAGAGTTGTATGTGAATGAGATTATACGGCTATATGGTATTCCTGAATCTATAATTTTTGATCGAGATCCAAGGTTTACATCGAGGTTTTAGAAAAATCTATAGCAGGCTTTGGGAATATAGCTCAAGTACAGTACAACTTTTCATCTTCAAACAGATGGACAATCTAAAAGAGTTATTCAGGTCCTAGAAGATATGATGAGGGGGTGTGCTTTGGAGTTTTCTGAAAGTTGGAACAAATATGTGGCCTTAATGGAATTTGCCTACAATAACAGTTATTAGAAGAGTATTTAGATGGCTCTATATAAGGCTTTGTATGGCAAAAAATATAGAACTCCAGTCTGTTGGACTGAGCTAAATAAAAGCAGAATAATTGTCCTGACCTTGTTAGAGATACAAAAGAAAAAGTTGAAGTTATCAAGCAAAGGCTGAAAGAAGCTAGTGATAGACAGAAATCATATGCTGACTTGAAAAGAAAGGATATTGAGTATCAAGTGGGTGACAAGGTGTTTTTAAGGGTATCCCCATGGAGAAAAGTGCTTAGATTTGGTAAAAAGGGGAAACTTAGTCTGAGATTCATTTGTCCATATGAAATTCTGTATGTTTTGAGTTGGATTTTATTTGATCAAGATTAAATTGAATGAGAATTTCATATAAAGTATGGGACAAGTGATAAATTATTTTGTTATTATATTAATTGCATGAAAATAAAATTGAATATTATAGTTTAATATTATTTAAAAGTATAATTGGAGTATAAAGTATTAATTTGGGATAAATTTGTAATTATGGCATTTTTAGGGGCAAATGTGAATAAAAGAATAAATGGAGAGGGTGATTTAAGAGAAGGATTAAATGGAGGAGTTAATTTGTAACATTCAAAAAAGATGAGGGTTAAATGTAGGACATGTAAAAAGTTAAAGGACTAAAAAAAGGATTATCCCTTGCTATTATAAAAAGTAAACATTAAGGAGAGAGAGGGTGTGGGTCACATATTCTTGAAGAAATCACAGAAATGTTCTTTTCTCTCTCTACTCTTAAATCCAAAGTAGAACTTTTAAAGTGATATTAAAGAGGAATTTATGCTTGTTGGTTAATCAAGACTACTTGTGTAATAAAATAAGGTAACAACCTCAATTGATTTGTATCTTCTCCTTCTCCTTCTCATTTTGTTGAAGTAATGGCTGAGTATGGTGCTTGAATTTTTGATTAAATGATGATGTTAGTTGTAAAGGAGAAGATGAGGGTAGAAAGATCAAAGGAAAAGGGGCGGCAAGAGATTGAAAGCAAAGGGAATTTCGACCAAGGTATGGGATTTGTGTGCTTGAGCTTATATGATTCTTCTTGTCCTTGCAAATGTAGGCAATGGAAGTTTTGATTAGAATAGAGAAATGTTAATGCATGTCAAAAAGGAGAAAGGAACTTAGATTTCTTAAAAGGATTATTCCCTAATAGCTTCACTTAGTTCTATAATTGTACCATTATAGGAGAACTTAGCATGGTAAGGACTTTGTCGAATTGTGTTATACACCTGTTTCATATTATGTTTTGAGGGTAAAATTTGTGGAATTAAGTTAAAGGTATTAATTGGTAGCATTACAAATTTTAATGCATGAAATTGGGGTTTAAATAATGTAAGCTTAAGTAAGTTATTTAGGCATAAAATGGAATAATTACAAGAGTTGTTGAAATGATGAAAAGACATTGAGATTGTATAATCCAGGTCTGTTGCGCTCGCGACAATGTACCATATATGGTTTGTTATGTTCGCCCCTATTGCGTTCGCTGCTTGCTTACATAGTGTGTGCTCCTCCTTTAATTGCTTTGCTTCATTATGTGATAATAAGTATACTATTTTGACACCTCTACAGACTATGTGTAACATCATAGCATGCCAAGCATTCATATGTGCATAGTATATATATATATATATATATATATATATATATATAAAGGATGATTAAAGAATTCTTGGGATTATATGATAAATGAAATTGAATGATATGACATGTTATAGAATTTCACATATGAGCATGTGTTATGATGAGCAACTAAACAGGTATGTTCCACTACTTGATTGAAAAAGGCATGTTATGCACACATGTGATAGTTATTGGTAGAAAGTTAAAGAACATGAAAGGCTATATGTTTGATGCTTTTGAAATAAGCGATGTTTTAGCATGACTAAGAACACATGAGATGCCTAATGATAACATGTTTAAGAATATGATCATGATGATATGAATGTTCAAACACAGATATTTGTATTACTATAAGAATACATGAATACAGGTTAATACACTAGAAAATTGTGTATTATGATATGATCACATACATGTGCAAAGTATATGATATTGGTGCAAGCATGATATATATATTAAATAAACTTAGAAACTATATTGCCTGCTGGTAGAGTTCAATTGTGGATAGATAGGCGCCTATACGAATATTGCAGCTGCCACCATTGACCTTTTTAGGTCTAGAGTACGTTGATCCTACTGGATCATACACAGCCCCTTGTGGGTTGTTTGTTGACCCCATTTGGGTCCTTGACTAGTCCACCATATAGTTGTCCCTAATTGGATCCATGTTTTGATATCTTTGGATATCCACCGTTTGATACCCTCGGGTATCCATCGATCCCTTTATCCACCTTAAAACTTAAGGAGACTAAATTAAAGTATTAATGTTTCACAGTAAATCACAGTATGATTTATGCAACTAATATATTGACTATCATGTTTAACTGTGCTTTCCAATGCATGTATTGGATTCTACATACATTATATATAGATCTCTTTATGAATTGTTTAGATTCGGGTATGCTGAATTAATTGAAGGGTTACATTATTGTTTAAGATATTGTACTTTGTTTATTACTTATTCCTGATATGGAAATTTTATTATTTTTTTTCAATTATTGTATATTTTATATACATTTCTGATGACTATTGTGAGTGGTTGCCTTTCATGTCTATTATCCCCACTATGCTATATAGCTTAGCACGAGTTATTTTATCTGTGTAGGTTCTATAGTCAAAGCTATTGTCCAGGAACGAACTCTGCACCAGGATAGGCCAACACCAAAGTCATATAAGTTTGATGTAGGGTTATTTTTGGTTAATTTTGTACAAGTTCTTCCACATGGCTAATATGTATTTAAAGGCAATAAATGTATGCCATACGAAGTAAGTGATATAATAAGCTTATTGAAAGAATGCTAATGTATGCATTCATATAGGAGGTAGAATGCTTAGTCATATATATGCTAGATGAATTGTTGAATGTCATGCATGAAAATGAACAAAGTTAAGATAGTTATAACTAACATGAAAATGATGAGTATGTTGCAAGATGAGCCATTATGCATATGTAATTAAAGAAACTAAAATTGTGGGAAATGCCTAATTGATGCATAGGATACCTTATTAAATAGACTATTTGATATGATAAGTGTTTATTACATTGGGTTAATAACCTACTATAGAAGGACATAAAGGTATAATATGTTATATGTTAAGTCTTTAGAGGAAGGTGTTCCAAATTTAATATCCATGTAAGGATTCTCTTGGTAGGTCTCCAATGAACTTGTTCTTCTAACAAACATCCATATGTTATCTTTGATCATCTCCCATGATCATAGTTATAAGAACTGTTGCTTGAACCTTTTAAGAAGCATAACATGTGCTTATCTATTCATATTAATAATGTCCTATCTTGTTAATACAAGAAGCATAAAATGTGCTGATCTTCCTTGGTTGATAGTATAATGAGTTAAATGCTTGAAGTTTAAATTGAATGAATGAATTGTTGATTAAGGAGAAAAAGAAATAGAAAGGAGCAAAGGAAAAGGAAAAGCACAAGAGTGAGGCTAGGAGGAATTTTTCGACAAAGGTATAGGATTAGAGTTTTTCCTAATTGCTTGTGAATGATTTTTGTAGAACATGTTGTGATTGATTGAAATTTTTGGATCCATTAAAAAGAGAACAAGTCTTTTGAAGTGTTGCTTGTCAAAATGACATGAAACAATTTGACCTAGTGACTGTAATTCTAGCATAAGTTGAAATAGAAACCTATAATTGAGACCATTCAAATTTTTAAAGTTATGAAAGACATATACATACAAAATTATAGAAGGAACCTGCTTAATTCTTCCTTTAAATAATTTATATGATTTATTGAATTTTAGATGAACTGTTAATTTCGGTTCTAGAACAGGTTGTGACATATCTTTATGTACAAGGGTCATAATGCTATAAAGTTAATTCCTATGGAAAATAGACTTATAAATATACAATTAATTATTAGGAATCTAAGCTTAAATCTATCTCTAAACATGTGGAATTTAAGCTTGAATCTGGACTTATTCACTTTACTGCTCTTAGGAATAATAATTAGAAAAATGTGAATATCTTGAGTTATTAGATGTTATTTTGAAATTATTTTTAATGTTATGGAAACTAGAAATATAGGGTAACAAGTTTGTAAAATGAATTTTTAGCTAAAAATGATGGTTTATGGGTGAAAACCGTTATACACATTGAATCTATAATTCTGCCTCTGGACAAATTCTATGTCACAGTTACTAGGTTTTTACTAGTAATTGTGAGATAGTCTAGTTTTCAATCCAAAACCAAAATGCAACCTATGTCACGGTTACATGGTATTACCTAGTAACCGTGACCCCTATGTACTTCACCAAACTTCAAGAAAAGGTTCTAAATGTATAGTAATGGTTATCTAAACTATTTTCATTGCAAATTAAGCAATTTCTAACATAGAAATACATGTATCTAAGGTTATAAATCAAGTTGTGATTATATATGTGCACCTTAATTACATTTTGTTAAGCTAAATGTGTACCCATATGGAAGAACATTGATTTATGTATGGCATATGAGATGTTTATTGATAAAGGTGTATACATATATATACATATATATATATATATATATATATATATATATATATATATATATATATATATATATATATATATATATATATATATATGATCAAATTATGAACAAGCTTGTTATATGCAAACATACTTACATGTATGTACATCTATGATAGAGTAAATGTGTATATGAACATGCACTTATACTATGAACACTTGTGATGTTTAATGATAATATGTTCAAGAGCATGATCATGATGATATGTATATTCAGATACAAGTACTTTTATTACTTTAAGAATACATGAAATACATGTTTATACACTGGAGAATTGTGTATTATGATATGATCACATATATGTGCAAAATGTATGATATAAAGGCAAGCATGATATATTAATTGAACTTGAAAATTGTATTGCATGCTATTAGATTTCAACTATGGATAGATAGGTGCCCATAGGGATATTACAGCTGCCCCTATTGACCATGTTTGGGTCTATGTTACAGTTGATCCCGTTTAGATTATGAACAACCCCATTTGGGTTATTTGCTTACCCTATTTGGGTTTGCTTGATCGGTCCCCTATTCTGTTGACCCCGTTTGGGTACCTATTTTTGATATATTTGGATATCCCCTATTTTGATACCCTCGGGTATCCCCTGTTCCCGTTATCCACCTTTAGAACTTAAACAAGCTAAACTAATGTGTAAATGCATCAAAGTTAATTTCAGTACAGATAAAGCTTATGATATATGAAATAATATGTTTAATTGTGATTTCTATTGCATATGTTATATTTATATAGATTATGTATTCATCCTTTTATGATATGTTTAAATTCAATATATGGTTACATTGTCATTTATGTTATTATATTCTGTTATATACCCATTTTGAATATGTTATTTTAATATTTTTAGTTATCACATTTTATATGTTTTCGATAACCACTGTGAGTGGCTGTCATTCATTTTTTGCATCCCCACTAAGCTTTATAGCTTAGTATGGGTTATTTTATATGTGTAGGCTTTGTAGCCAACGCTTTTGCACATGAACGAACTCCGCATCAGGACAGTCCAACACCAGTTCATAGAAATTGATGTAGGAATATTTTTAGATAAATTTTGTATAAGTTCCTTAACATGTTTCATATGTATTAAAGGCTATTTAATATAGGTATGTCATATGATGTAAGTGATTTAATAAGCTCATTAAAAGAGTGCTTGTATATGTATGCATATAGGAGCTAGAATGTTTATCCATATATATATATGTTAGATGAATTGTTGAATGCTATGCATGTTAATGGATGTACATTAAGACAATTTTATCTAGCATGAATATGAAAAATTTGTTACATGATGAGTCATTAGGTATGTTGAAATTAAAGTTAAGGAATTTGTGTGAAACACCTAGTTAATATATAGGTTATCCTATTAATTGGATTATATGATGTGATTAATGATGGTTTAATTGAATTAATAACCTACTCTTATATGAATAAATGGTATGATATGATATACGATAAAGGCACTAGAATAGGGTGTTTTAATTTCTTTATTGAGATGGTAGTGCCTGAGAACATGCTTGGATCACTGATGAGACCATGGTCCCTTTGCTTACATTATGGTTCCATTATTGTCACAATATAAAGGAATTGGATCAATAATGCTAGGTATCACTTTTAATTAAGATATGAACTTCTTAATCCATATTGCTTCTTTAGCCGCCTCTAAAGCAGCAATGTACTAAGCATCTGTCATGGAATCAACATTTGTTTCTCATTTGGAACTCTTCCAACTAACTTCTCCTCCTCTCATTGGTAATACAAAACAAGACTGCAACTTACAATCATCCTTATCTGATTAAAAAGTAGCATCAGAATACTCTTTTACCTCTAAATTACCCTCTCCATATACCAATAATACATCATTAGTTTCTCAAGTACTTAAGGATATTCTTGACCATTGCTCAGTATTCCTTTCCAAAATTGGGTTGGAATATGCTTGTGACACTCAAAGCAAAAGATATATCTGGACGTGTACATAACATAACATACATGATAGAAATCACTAATTCATATGGTATTCTGTTCATACTCTCTTCATCCTTTAGTGTCTATGGACATATAGATTTAGAAAGTTGTTTCCCATGCACTGTAGGTATAAATCCTTTCTTAAAAAGATCCATATTGAACCTCTTCAATACTTTATCTATGTATGTACTTTCAAAAAGGCCTAGCAAACTATTGGATCTATCGCTTAAATCATTATTCCTAGAATGTAGGATGCTTCTCTAAGGTCTTTGATGAATAATTTCTTAGATAGCCATATTTTAACTGACTGAAAAAGAGAGATGTCATTTCCCATGATTAGTATATCATCCACATATAAAACTAGGAAGACTATTACACTCACATTGACCCTTTTATATACACAAGGATCATCCTCATTCTGTGATAAACCAAATCTTTGATTGTCTTATTAAATAAGATGTTCCAACTCCTAGAGGCTTGCTTTAATCAATAAATGAATCGTTGAAGCTTGTATACCTTTTCACCATTTCCTAATGTGAATCCTCAGGTTGTGTCATATACACAACCTCAGTCAGATTTCAATTTAAGAAAGTTGTCTTCACATCCATTTGCCAAATCTCATTATCATAATGAGCTGCAGTAACTAAAAGTATTTGTATAGACTTAAGCATCGCTACAGGAGAAAAGGTTTCATCAAAGTCAATTCCTTTTCTTTGATGATAACCTTTTGCTACTAAGTGAGTTTTATAGGTAACTACATTACCTTCCATGTCAGTCTTCTTCTTGGAGGCCGATTTGCACCCTATGGGTTTTATCCCTTCAGGTGGCTGAGTTAAAATCCATACTTTGTTCTCATACATAGAATCCATTTTGGACTGCATAGCCTTAAGCCACAACTCATGTTCTAAACTATTTAGAACTTTTTGGTAGGTTGTAGGCTCATTGTCCTTTGCTAGAGTTATGTTCTTATCTGAATCAATGTGAAATCCATATCTCATGGGGATAAAACATATACTAGTAGATCTTCTAGGATTTTGTGTATAATTAGGTTCAACTATAATCTCATCATTTTGAGATTTAGTCTTGGGTTCAATTGGTTAATCCACTTCTATTTATGGGTCTTAAACTTCAACAAGTTCAATTTTACTCCCACTTTCCTCTTGTAGAAGGAACTCTCTTTCTAAGAAGAAATCATGCATTGAAACAAACACATTTTTTTCTAAGGGATGGTAGAAATAATATCCAAATGGTTCTTTTGGATATCCCACAAATAAGCATCTAGTAGACCTAACATCTAGTTTGTCTAATATTGTCCTCTTCACATAAGCAGGACAACCCTATACCTTCATATGAGAAAGTGTGAGTTTCTTATTATTCCATATCTGCTATGCTATAACATCAATCGACTTACTAGGAACTCTATTCAACACATAAATAGTAGTTTCCAGTGTATATCCCCAAAAAGATTTAGGCAAATCTGCTTAGCTCATCATGGATCGAACCATATCTAATAGTGTTTGATTTCTCCTTTAAGATGCACCATTATATTGTGGTGTATATGGTGGAGTTCATTGAGATAAAATATCATTATCTCTAAGATAATCTTGAAACTCTTGACTTAAGTATTCTCCACCTCGATCTAATCTAAGTGTTTTAATACTTTTGCCAAGTTGCTTCTCTACTTCATTTCTGAATTCTTTAAACTTTTCAAATGCTTTAGATTTATATTTCATTAGATAGATATAAACAAGCCTAGAGTATTCGTCTAAGAATGCAATAAAGCAGGAGTAACCTCCTCTGGCATATGCACTTATTAGACCACATACATCTGAATGTATTAAGTTTAATGTCTCTCTAGATCATTCTCCTTTGCCCGTAAATAGAGCTTTAGTCATTTTTCCTAATGAACAAGATTCACATGTATTAAATGATTCATAATCAAATGATCTCAAATCACCAAACTTGTGCAATTTGACCATGCATTTCTCATTTATATGGCCTAAATGACAATGCCATAAATATAAGGTGTTTAGATTATCTTATTTCATTCTCTTAGTATCCACATTATATACTTCTTTAATTAGATTAAGAACAAATATACCATTCTCAATGACAGCTTTAGCATAAAATATATTGTTCTTAAAAATGGAACAACATTTGCTCTTAAAAGAAATGTCATAATTGTTTAATAAAAAACTAAAATAAATGATACTTTTAGATAATATTGGAACATAATAACAATTATTTAACTATAGTATCAATCCACTTGGAAGAAGCAAATGATAAGTC
Organism: Excoecaria agallocha; assembly: GCA_037975025.1. Classification (NCBI taxonomy): domain Eukaryota; kingdom Viridiplantae; phylum Streptophyta; class Magnoliopsida; order Malpighiales; family Euphorbiaceae; genus Excoecaria; species Excoecaria agallocha. The sequence goes on from CM075809.1 coordinate 3,820,310, forward strand.
CCCACAATTGTTGTAAAGATGTTTTGCCCAGTAGCTGATTATAGACATATCTCTGCCTTTCCAACTCTTCTACTACTTTTAAGCCCTTATATATCATTACATAAATGAGATACTCATCTGGTATCTAATACCCGAGATTGCTTTAAAGCAATAAAATAAGTATTAATTTTAATCATATGAATATTTGAATTAGAAGAATTAGCTTGCTTATTCTCCTTGAGAGAATTTAGATAGGCCTTACAATTTCTCTTCCAATGGCCATCTTTCCCATAATAGAAGCAAGTTCCTTTGGGATTCTCTTTATTAATAGCCTTTTTCTTGGAAATTCCACCATGCTTGGGTTATGCCTTGGTCACCTTTTTCTTCTATTTCTTATCTGTAGCAGATGTGACAACCATGATGCTCAAGGAAGATCCATCAGCTATTTTTAGCATATTGATTAACTCAAGAATGATTACTTCCATCTTGTTCATGTTGAAGTTAAGTCCATGTATAGATCATTATCCATGACATGGCTAAGCCTACTTAAATGCTTAATGTGCCCATACATCTTTAATACATAAGTAGCAGCTGAAGTGCCATCCACCATTTTTCAGCTAAAAAGAGCTCGAGCAATCTCATAATTCTCAGTTTTATCTTGAGAACTATAAAGCTCCTATAGATGCAAAATGATGTTTCTACCATCCATCTTGTCATGTTGCTTCTAAAGCTATGAGGATATAACACCCAACATTACACATGTCGTTGCCTCACTATCCTCTATGTATTTATGATAAATGCCTTTGATCTTATCAGTGGCATCATCTAATGAAAGTGTGGTGGCGGATCTCGCTCCAAGACAAAGTTGATCTTTTTGGCCTTGAGAACAATTCTCACTTGCCTAAACTAGTGAGAATAATTACTACCAACTAGCTTGTTATCTAAGATTGATCATAGGTTTATGTTCGATGTGCTCATGATGATAACCTAGATGTGAAGAAAGAAAATATATGAGAGTTTGTTCATGTATATGTATGCATTAATTAGGTCTTTAATTAATCCATTTACTCCCACTATTTTATTGTGAATCAATAACCCTCATTATATGATATGAGAAAACCTGAAGGTTTCCTAGTGGGCCAATATCTAATCCTTAATATGAAATTTGACCTTTAATGTGGTCAACAAGTCGAACTCCATACCCTTGAAACGGTAGGTATCTCTATACCAATTGTGTTTATACACAATTATTGGATCATTAGGTTGTCAACTCTTGATTTGTGCATATTGATAAGGGTCATTTATATGATGTTTTTAGTATTTTTTTAGGTATTTAATTGAGTTAATTTATGTTAATTAGGTTAAATTTGAGTTTAATGGTTAATTTTATGTTTTTGGAATTAATTGTAAATTTTGGTGTTTTCAGGTTATTTTGTTAAGAAAAGGACTTAATTGCAAAAGGCAAGTAATTGTGGACCATAATTGTAAAATTGGAAAATTCATGAAAGATAATTGATGTGAGGTTAAGAAGTTTATGCATGGTCGTGTGTCTCAAAGAAGCAAAATATGCATGGATATGTGTTCTCAAGGATTGCTTATATGCATGGCCACGTGAATGTTATCAAGAGAAATTGCATGGCCACGTGAAAATTAACTAAGAAGATTGCATGGACATGTGAAGAATAACAAAGGAGAATGTGTAGCCGTGTGTCCCTTCTTGATGAATTATGCATGGCCACGTGAAAATTAACAAAGGAAGATGAGTGCTCGCACACAGTTTTCGAGAATTCAACAAAGGATTTACGATTTTTCCAATTCAAGAAGGATTCTCTTCCTATTTCAATTGAGAAACTTTAGAAAGCTTCTACAACTATTTTTGCCTATAAATAGAAGACTCTAACACCAAAAAAAGGGAGGAATTAGAAGAATCAAGTAGAATAAATTAGTATAATTCAATAGTTGTAGTTTTACGTTATTTTTCCAGTTTTTCTTCAAAGAATTCACGTGGCCACGTTTCAGGGCTCTGGACTAGACGCCAATTTTTCTTACATCAATTCTTCAAATTTGCACTTTTGACCCTAAACTTTGGCCTTTTATACACTTTTAGCCCTTTTATGTCTAATTAACCTTGAAAATCAACCAAAACACAGAATTAACCTTAAAATCATAAATAATACAAATTAACTCTAAATTAACCTAAATAAAACCAAAACAACTAAATAATTTAACTAAAAATATATTAAAAACTATATATATTTTACACTTATCAAATACCCCACACTTAAACCTTGCTTGCCCTCAAGCAAATGTAGAACAAACCCTCCTTCAAAACCATCAACTTGAACAAAGCCTTGTAATTTCAAAACCAAACTTAGCATTTTTAACAAAAGCACTCAATATAAACTCTAAATAGATTAACTTCAATAAGAGAATATAAACTAGTTTCCTTGAGTGTGTGAAAGACCAAATCATTTTAAGCAATTCTGAAAACCAAAATATCAACACAACTAAGTAATGAAGTATAAATATATGAATGCATAAGCATACAATCGGTTTCGTACTTGAAACTCTAGAAACACAATAGGCCTCTCCTTTAGCACCGGAAACCCATAAGTCATCTCGCTAAACAACTCAAAGCAAACTTAAAATCACATAGGTCTTACAAAGGTCGTAATGGGGCTAAGGGGTATGTTTATCAAAGAATGGATAAAAGATAATCAAAATGAATATAGCCACTCTAAGACCAAAATAGATTACAAACACCCCAATAACTTTAACAATACAAATTCAGCTCATCCTTGCCTTGATTCCAAACTTTCTTTATGCTATTTTACCAAGAATCATTATTATTATTATTATTTTTTTTTTATTTTCGTTGTACTACCCCACCACTTATTTTTTCATATTTGCTAATTCCTCTTTTTCTTTCTTTTTTTTCTTCTTCAATCATTTTTTTATTGAACTAGCATTCACTAGTTATCATCAAGGTAATACAAGGTCTTTTCCCATTTGACTTCATCAATAACTTTGAAACTTTCTTACTACACCCAATAAAACTTTATGCATCCATTTAATCCTAAAGTGGCTAATTCCATAGGGTGAGATAAAAAGCTTTTTAGGTTATATGGTTCAAATATTAAGTGTAACAAGAAAATATTAATAGTACGCCTTAAGCATACCCTTATAGGCTCAAAATGGTTTAACAAAAGATAGATTTATCAAGGTAGGACATAAGTCTTTTTAAAAGAGTTTATCAAGAAAATTATTGCCTAGATCATTTTCTAAGATGCTTGAGTTGTTCATATGCTTTGAAGGGTGATGAGGAAGGTTCTAGTGTTCTAAATTTTCGTACTTCACTACTTCATTGCATTAAGTTTTTCTAAGTCAAAAAACTGGTCTAAGTGCTTTTAAAAATTTAGAGAACTAATAAATATTATCAAGTTGAAGACTTAATCCATCTAAAGACATATTAAACAACATAAATGTTCTCTTGCTAAGCAAAAGTCCAAAACATGCATACTCCATATTCAAGTTCAAAGTGTTCAAATTTTGAAGTTAACTAGGGCAAACTAAGTTTTTCATGCAAATTAAATGAAAAGAGTGAACTACATAAGTCTTTAATATGTTTTGCAAACTCAAACAAAACATAAACACAAAACAAAACACAGAATAACAAAATAACAAAATTTTGATTCATGAAAAAGAAAAATAAAGCTGAAGAAAAACTTCCTGAAAGGAGGCTACCCCCTCCTCAAAACATTGCTGCCCGCAGCAAATGATCTATGGTGGCGGTGTGCTGAAGGAAAGAGTGAAATGAACTGAAAATGAAGAAGTGAAGAAACATGAAGTGTTTATAAAAGAGGGGAACTTTGGACGTGGCCACGTGGTATATGGCCTCTTCATTTTCTAACCCGTGGCCACGTGGATTCTTATAGAGAGACCACACGTGGTCACGTGTAATTTAGGAAACTAAGGCAGCGGAGCAACCCGTGGCCATGTGGTGTTTTGCTTATAAAATACCCGTGGTCACGTGTGTGGAAGTGAAGTGCGATACTTAGCAACCCGTGGCCACGTGATGGCAAAGGAAGAGCCACACGTGGTCATGTGTTCATGTATTTTCCTGCCTTTCTTTCTTCATTTTTGAAACACAAATACACAAAACTCTTCTTTCAATGCAATTTTTTTCAATTTTTAAGTTTTGAAAACGCTAACTTATCTCTAGGAAAAACATATCTTCTTTTAAAAACATTGCTTTACTCATTCTTTCATGAATCAAAACACACAACCATAAAAAAACACGAACACTTAACTAAAACTCAATTATAAAAGAAGAGAGAGAAAGAATAGAAGTTCTGAGTTTTTAAAGTCTCCAGCTAGACTTTCCAAACCGTTTTAAGTATCTTTAAGAACCGATGGTTGCTTCAGCAACCTCTTGTTGTCTGATTTGGTATGGTTTTAAGTTGCTTTGATTTCAGCTTTCGTTTGTTTTTTTCTTATAAACTGCTGTATTGTACATATAACCATCCTTTAATTTTGTCATGTTCATTGAACCTTCGTTGAGTTTGCACTATCGGCTTAAAATTATCTCTTTGGGTGTATGATGTGTGCAATAATTGGAGCTAATCCCTTTTAAGTCGGACGTTGCCCAATTAATTTCTCCGATGTGTTTCTTGAGGATTTCAATGAGCATTTCTTCTTCAACCCTGTCAATAAAGATGAATTAATTATTGTCTTAGCATTATCATTTAGAAATATATAATTCAAATGAGATGGAAGTAATTTGAGTTTAGAATCTCCCTTAGGAGGGGATGGTTCATCCTCCAATTCATCATGTTCACTGTGCTCTTGTTCCAGAATTTGTATCAGCTTCATCTCTTTTGCTTCTAACTCTTCCATTTCCATTGGGATGCATTAAGCAACTTTGAAGCTCATCATTGAGAATGATTTCCTCTTGTTTTGCGTTGATACATTCTTGAATTTCATCAACAAAACAAATGGACTCTTCAAAATCATATGAGGAGTATTTTAATTTCCTGCAAATTGAATAAGGCATTAGATTAATACTAGCACCCAAATCACATAAAGCATTGCCAACAAAATTTCCTCCTAATTCACAAGGTAATGTAAAACTACCTGGATCTTCCAATTTTTCAGGAATTTTGTTGGTTAATATAGCACTACAATTACCGGATAATTGAATTGTTCCTATTCCTTCTAGCTTTTTTCTTATTAGTACACAATTCCTTCATGAATTTAGCATATTTAGGCATGTGTAATAAAGCTTCAGCAAATGGTAAGTTTATATGTAGCTTTTTAAACATGTCTAAAAATCTACTTAATTGTTCATTTTGTTTCTCTTTCCTAGCTAGAACCGGAAATGGCAATTGAGATTCATCAAGAACAGTGGATACAAGCTTTTCTTTACCTTTACCCTTCTCAATCGTAGGAGGTGCTCTTGATTATTTTTAGAGTTAGGAATACTTACCTCCGTTGTCGATTCCACCTTTTCAGAAGATTTCTTACCAAGTTCAGTCTTTTCTAACTCTTTCCCACTCCTTAAAGTGATTGCTTTGGCTTCCTCCTTTGGGTTCTCGGTCTACATTAGATGGGAATGTCCCTTGAGCCCTGTTGGATAAAGAACTAGCAAGTTGCCCCATTTGGTTTTCTAGATTCCTAATGGATGCCTCTGGTTTCTCATCCAAATATCTTGTGACTTCCATCTAGCATCTTGACTAGCTAAAATAGAGTTTTGGGAAGCATAAAATTTGCAATCATTTCCTCAATATTAGATTTCTTTTCTTATGGAGGGGGAGTTGAGTTTTTGAAAACCGGGTGGTTGGTGGTATGCTTGTGAAGGATATTGATTTGGATAATGAGGTGGAGCTTGGTTATGGTATGAATGTTGATTATGGAAGCTTGATTGTGGTTGAATTGGGGTCTAGGATTGGGGTTAGAAGAAGATCATTGATTACCTTCCCTCCATGAAAATTTGGATGGTTTCTCCATCCCGCATTGTACGTAATTCTATATGGATTCAAGGCATTGACTTCTTCATCATATTCTCAACATTCTCATTCCCAAAATACCTGCATAAGAATCAACTTCATTAGACAACATAGAGACATTTTAGATTTGAGCTCATTAATTTCTTTTAAATGTCTTTTTTCCATTAATTCCAATTGAGCTTTTAACATTGCAATTTCATCAACATTATGAACTCCCTGTTTCTTTTGAGTTGCTCTTGAGCTTGCCCATTGAGCATCATTGGTGGCCATCTCATCAAGGAGTAGAATGCGTCTTCGGGAATTTGATTCATGAAGCTTCCATTGGAGGCTGCATCTAGCAAAGATCTTGTTGATGGATGAGCACCTGCATAAAAAATATGCATTAGTTGAAAAATAGGAACTTCATGATGAGGACAACTTTTCAAGAGTCTCCTAAATCTTTCCCAAGCTTCATGGAATGGCTCCTCATAAAACTGCTGAAAATCACTAATTTGTTTCCTAATGAGGGCGGTTTTAGTAGGTGGGAAAAACTTGCAAAGAAAATTTCTCTTGTATTAGTTGCCAAGAGTGGATGGATTGATTTGGTAGAATTTGAAGCCAATCTCTAGCTTTTCCTATTAGGGTGAATGAAAAAAGTTTCAACCTAATTGCATTAGTCGATACATTAGGAATTTGCACAGTGTCACTCACTTCTAAAAACATATCCAAATGTTGTGCAGGATCCTCTATATTCGAACCCGAAAATTGGTTTCTTTGTACCATAGTGATGGTAGCAGGTTTAATCTCAAAGGGTTGGTGGTGAGGGATTCTAATAGTTCTATGCTCTTCATTCCACCTAGGAATAGCATAATCCCTTATGGTTCTAGGTTGATACCCATTTTCGGGAGCTTGATGGGGTATGTGTTGCTCTTCTATCCTAGGCGGGTGGGATCATTCATAGGTTGTTCAATTTCTGGGTCGTTCATATTGCCTCTTCTGTTCCTATGGAATGTCCTCTCAATTTCAGGGTCTAATGGCAAGATGGGGTCGTCTCTCACCATAAACCACTAATCAATCAAAAAGAAAATAAGAAAAGAGATGGAAAAGAGAAGAAAACACAAAAATCACTTTAAAATCAAAGTAAACAAACAAACGCCAATGTGATCCCCGGCAACGGCGCCAAAAACTTGACCGGTGTCTAGCAAGTGTACTAGATCGGCTTAGTAATATAGGGAAATAAAATTATGACCCAAAATATCGAACCCAAGGAAAACTTGTGCTTGCTTGTGCTATTCCAATTTCAAAACCAATTTTGTGTGTAAAGAGAGAAATGAAATCCCAAAGTTGTGATGATTTGAAAACTAAGTTAAAACGATTGCAAAGACTAAAGTATAAAAGATCTATTTGAAAACAAGTAAATTGAATGAGTTAAAAATCAATGATAAAAACAACTTTTACTAAAGGACTATCCACCTTAACAAGTATTGCTATGACTTAATTTAACAAAAACATACAAGTGATCATGGAAAATTCAGTTTATTAAACCCAAATAACTTTTTCAAGATTATTATTCAAGTATTAAATTCCCTTATTCAGAACAATTCAAAACTTAGCATAAAGAACTGAATCAAGTTTCCTAGATGTCTATTAAAACCTTTTTCAAGAGAATTAACTTCCACCTATTCTTGGTTACACTTTTCTTAATCTTAACTTACTCAAATTAACACAAAATTATAGCTTATTCAGATTATAACCATGTATTAATCCAACTAAATTAACCTAAGAGCATGCAAATCATTAATCAACTTAAACCAATTAATTAACCAATTCTTAATCAAGTAATAATCAATTTAATATGAGAAAAGACAAGACTATTTTAAGAACCAAGAAATAATCAACTTATATTGAAATTTAAGAACAAACTCAAGTCATGTCAATACAAGTCAAGGATTCAAGTATCCTTTAGCAAAAGTAAAGAAAACTACTCACAAGACATTCTTAAGGACTAAAAACAACGTTTTGGAAAAATTGTAAAAAAACAACAAAAACAAAGAAAGCTTAAAACTAATTCTAAGGTTTGATGATGATGAATGATGATTCTCCCCTTCTTCTGTGTTTTGGACTCCTATTTATAGGCAAAGAAGACATGGATTCCTTTTTAAACTCTGAAAACCAAATAGGAAGTAATTTTCTGCTCAAAATAGGAAGTTCGTAAATCCTTCGCGCAATTGGAGAATCAAATCACGTGGCACGCCTCACTCTTCCTTATTCTTCACGTGGCCACGCCTCATGTAGTCTTCTTCCACACGTGGCCACGTGATTTCTTATGTAAGAACACACGTGGTCACGTGCTTCATATGTCTTCTTCAATTTTCCCTTTCACGTGGCCATGTGTTTTTTACTCTTTAATTCCTTCTTTCACTTTACATGGCCATAGCTTCTCAAGCTTCCTTGTTCACGTGGCACGTGTGAATCTCTTCAAGAATTCACGTGGGCCACGTTTCAGGGGCTTTGGACTGAACGCCAACTTTTCTTACATCAATTCTTCAAATTTGCACTTTTGACCCTAAACTTTGACCCTTTTTATACTTTCAGCCCTTTTATGTCTAATTAACCCTGAAAATCAACCAAAACACATAATTAACCTTAAAATCATAAATATACAAATTAACTCTAAATTAACCTAAATAAAACCAAAACAACTAAATAATTTAACTAAAAACATATTAAAAACTATATATATTTACACCTTATCAAGGAGGAACTACAAATAAATTGAAATTGAAATACTTGAAAAGGATTTCAATGAATATTAGGAAGTTAAATTGGATTTTGATGCTGAGTATTAGATTTGTCTATGAGTTTAATACTAAGAATGATATACTTGAATAAAAGATATCTGGCTTTATTACTAGTTTTTCCATAATCACTGGTGTTTGTATTGAATTTGAGTCATTACAATGAAAGTTAATGTGATAGTTCCTTTAGTAAGAGAATTTCAGTTATTGTTTTGCTTTTAATTCATGTTAGTTTAATTTAGTTTTTGTTTATTTCATTGTTTATTTTATTTAATATTTTCTTTTAAATAAAAAATATTTGGGAAACAATCTCAGGTTAATTTAATTGATACATAGATATTATCCGTAGCAATCAATTTCCCTTGGGTACGATATTTGGGGTCTTAATTTATATTTTCCTGTATTACTAGCCGATCTAATACACTTGCTAGACACCGATCACATATCATATATGCATTCCCAATCTTGCCTCTAGAACCATTAGCCTTGACTGTGGTGAATAAGCTAATGGGCTAGCTAATATAACCATTTAATTGGATTTGAACATATCCAATATAATGTGAGCTTAAATGTGTTCAACAACCTAAACTATATATCTTAGAATTAGTTTAAGGGATTTTGTTAATTAAGTCTCATGATATATGGTTGGCATGCATTGGTATGCATACTATATCTATCGCATAAATAAAAATATACAAATATGGTATAGCTATGGACTTTACTACATTAACCTCCCTAACCCAAAAGGGAGATCAAAAGACCAAACCTAGGTAATATGCATGATTTAAACAAATATAGATAAATACATCATATTCAATCTTTTTGGATCTCCATCTGGCCCATCTTGCTCCTTAATTGCAATCTTCTTTTCTATTTCTAACTCTAATCTAAGTAATCTAATTACATATTACAATTTGAAAAGAGAATAAAAAAATAAGTGGTCGGGACATGAAAGTCCTCGTTGGGCTAAAACATGCATTATGCTTAATCACATTGGCATTGGTCCATAACTATCCATCATGCCAATCATACACCCTTATATGCAATTTTAATGCATAAAAATAGAGCCAAATAATGGAATACTAACTTTGTTTTAACTCTTGAAACTTACGTTTGAGCTATTATAATAGTGTGATAAAATTAGGAAAATTTTTGCACTTTAGAAACTTTCCATTTTAGGAAACCATTTGCATGCATGTGTGATTGTCTTAATTATCAATCCAATTGATTATTAATTGATTACTTAATTAATTAATCACATTAAATATTAAAGAATCAATTTTGGGCTTAAAAGAATGGTAGACAAAAACTTACACTCGAAACCCTTAAGTGTGTTCACACACAAACTAGTTTTGTGTGTTTTGCCTATTTAGGCTTTGGAATAAGCCAAATGTGTATTAATCCCACTCTAGCCCTTATGCACACACTTGATTTAATTACCAAAATAAACTCCAAATCCAACCAAATTAAATATGCAGGGTACATAACACTTATGAAATATAATTAATTTGTTTTAGTCCAAAAATTAGGCCTCTAAGGCCTTCTATATGGGTTTTGCATAGAAGCCTTCCTCTAGGGCTTTTACTTTTTACGTAGAAACCAATCTTTTAGACCAATAATTATTTCTCCAATAGACCTATTAACATAATTTTAGCCCTATAACATTTATATTCAAACAATATTTAATTATGAAATACAATATTTCAATTAGGTCCATTACTATAGAACAATTCCAAAAGGCTCCCTGAACTTTTTTGCATATGCATAATTAATTAAACTATTTAATTAATAATTTTCTTATAAATTTTTCTTCTCCAATAGTAATATCAAATATTATTATCCTTGTCATTTTACTATTTTATCCCTTACTCTACATGTGTAGTGCCTATTGGGTTCCTATCTATCTTAGCAGTATAATATGAAATTAAGAGTTTTGTTCAAACTATGACTCTTATGATTTAAACTCTTTTAAACCATTTTATCACTCCGCAATTGATATATTCATGATACACTATTATACAAGTCATGAGCGGCTTTTCACTAGGCATTATGACCACCTAAATGTCAAGAAAGTCAAGTGGTTATGACTATACCCTTCTATAGAATAGTTGCCATGCAATTACTCTTTTCACCACACTTATCTCATTTAGGTTTTGAGTATGGATTTATGTCAAATCGTATGAATCTAAATATGTATTTTTATTAATTTAACCATTGTTCCTAAAATGCCCCTTATGGATCCCTATCCACCTTAGCATTATACTCTGGCCATAGATTCTTTAAACAAGACAATTATAGAATCATCTAAGATAACTTCCCTTAATAAATATGGAATAATGAATCCTTTATTGATTACTCAACTACCTTTAAGAAGGTCATGATATACCTAACTTCCTAACTATATTCACCCTCGGTTAGAGGTAAGCAGTTATGGAGTCAAAGTATATCACTTGCTACTTAAGATAACTTTGGTGATCTCAAGTCTAAGGATATTTGTACCACTGCAATGAAGAGATTCCTTACAAACATATATTTAATATCCATTTGAGGATTCTTTTGGTAGGTCTCTAATAAACTTGTTCTTCTAACAAACATCCACATGTTAGCTTGATCATCTCCCATAATCATAGTTGTGAGAACTGCTACTCAAACCTTTCAAGAATATAACATATGCTAGTCTATCCATATTAATAATGTCCTATCTTATTAATAGTATGATTAGGGATATTTAGATATTAATACATTTGCATGTAATAAACATCTCAAATCATGAACTCTTTCATGATTGCCTTTGCACTATGTTTATAATATCAAGGATTTCATTTATTAATTTAAGATAAACAAACACATGTATGTAAATATAGTATTAATAAATTAATGATGCCTTCATAAATAAAATGAGTTCACATACATGAAATACATTCCTTTCTACATGGGCTCTAGGGTATACTCTCTAACACCCTGGAGTTTCATGGTCCAACTGTAACACCCCCATTACTATTACCCTATTAATCACATCCACTACAAGAAAATAGCAATTTAGCAACGAAAAATGTCAATTTTCCGTTGCTAATAAAAAAATAGCAATGAAATTTAGCAACAGAACAATTCGATTGCTATTTTGACAGTTGCTATTTTTAGCAACGAAAATATTATTCTAGCAACAAAAAATAAAATTCCGTTGCTAAATTTATCAACGAAAAACTGAATTCCGTTGCTAAATCTAACCACTAACATTTGGTGAATTGGTCAAAATTAGCAACCGAATTATAATTTCGTTGCTAATTTTAGCAACGAAAATTGATTTTTCGTTGCTAAATTTAGCAACCGAAGTTGAATTCCATTGCTAAATTCAGGAACTAGTACAAAAAAATTCGCAATGGTTTTTCGTCGCTATTCCATCACTACTATGATTATAATAATTTAACCATTTTTTCGACTCCAATCATACATTTAATTGTTCATAGAAAATAAATTAAAACTAAATTGCAGGGTGACCAACACCTAAACCCACAAATTATATCCCTAAATAAAAAACTATAGAAAAAGACACTCATACAGAGATGAAAAGGGCATTACTTGACTATGAACAATTTCATGGAACCCTACTATTTAAAGTAAAAATAACTACTAATATAGTTAAATAGATTATAACTATTGTTAAAAAAAATTATCTTTTTCTCTCAAACTTTTTTTAATATTTTTTATAAACTGATTTGAAACATAATTTTTCTTAAAAAAAATGACATTAATACTTGAGAAATTTCCACAAAGAACAAAACATATGGTTCTATCTCTGAAAAAACTGAACATGCAAGATCATAATAACTCAGTTAATATAATGAAAATGCTTTTAGTTATTGGAATGAAAATGTTTCACTGTATAACATTTGAAAAAGCAACTTTCTTTGAACAAAATTACAAAAGAAATTCAAATTAAAGACTTTGGCCATATTTTAGGACCATTTTTAACCATCTCAGATTCACTTGCAACTGTGATTTCTCCTCCAATGGGTTCTTAATATTAATAAATTATTTCAAATTGAAGATTTATGAAAAATTAGCTTTCATCTCTTATGCTCTTTAGGTAATGCAATAGATAGAACACTTACGTAATCAAATCAATTTAAAAGCTAAATTATGTACTGACCCACTGTCAACAAAAAATTTAAAGCAACCATTACTATTTAATGAGCCATATATTTCCTCACCAATAAGTTTGGAATTGATATATTACTAAACCTCAAAACAATATAAGAAAATACAGAAAGTTTTAGCAATATCCTAGGCAACAAATTTAACATAGCATGATTGGTAAGCTTTAAAAAAGAACATTAAATAAATTTTATTTTTTCCAAATCATGCATTATATAAATTCAAATCAAATTCACGAAAATCTATGGATTCTAAATTATTTCACTATGTCTTACAAAATTATCCATGTTTAAGAAAGGATGAGGAACAACTATACTACGTTATGCTAAAACATCTTAATTCCATAGCATATGACAGAAAGCTGAATCTATAAGTGCCCTTTCATGAGGTGATTTCAAACATAATGAAAGTAAATTAAGAATCAAAAAGGAAGCATTGAAAAGCTATCAAATCCTGATTTATTATTTGCATTTATGCGATTTTTAAGATATAAAGCTATAGTTTCTCAAACTTCTAATAATAATAACTGAAGTGCCTACTAATAACTAATAAGAAGCGCCAACTAATAACTGATAAGAAGCTTCAACTGTTGCTGAAGTGATAACTGAAGGAAGATCAAGCTACGATACCACTCATTGGTAATGTATATTATGTTGTTGATGCAGCTAAGCTGAGCTTAATAGAATGAAGCTGCTGTATCAGTAGCATCTTGAAATACAAGCTTCATCATAAATATTCACTAGAGTAGACAGCTAGAAAATTGGTGTGAACCATCTTTTTCCCAATTCATATTTACTACCTTAATAATAGTTGAAAACTCTTACTTGGCAAGAGAATCTGCTGTTGGAATTCTCACAGGCAATAGAAACATCTCTTTCCACTAAACATAGTTAATATTTTCCAAACTAAATGAATTGCATGGGGCAGCGCAAAGCCTATTTGGAAATATATGTTAAGAGCTCGCACCTTAATGTTCACTAGCTAAAATCTCCTCCCCTTTACAAATATTAACACCTACTCTGTAGAAGGAGGTCATGTGTTCAAATTCTCTTCTTCCTATAAAGAAAATGAAAGTAATTAAATGCTATCTAGATCGATTCTTTTCACCATTATTTTCTCTCCGGTTGTTATCTCGCTTTCACTTTCGTCCCTAGTTCTGGCACCAAATAATTTCACAGATGAAAAAACAAAAAAAAAACATAAAACACATTTACAAAAGCAGTAGCATGTTAATAGCATGAAATATAATACGCAGTAGTAAAAAAAAACAAAAAGCTTATACCTAATTGACAAAAATTGCAAAATGGATTTCATCCTTTAATTACAGTGTTGCCGATCTTTAGGTTGGATTCAAAACAATGTTCCTCAAATGTAAAATGAAAAAGAAAAAAGGAAACAAACCTGCTGGATTAACTATAATACATAAAATATGGACCAAGAGGAATCATCTTAATGTCCTTAAAAGTAGGAGCAACCGTGAAATTCTACCAAACCAAAAATAAATTATAAACACCTGCAGCTTTCATAAAATTGAAAGCAACAAGACGAAAAACCATTCATCATCTAAGTACATGAGATTTAAAGAAAAATTTCCCTATTTCTGGATTTTCTTGGGAATGAAACAGAAGAGAAGACTATTAGTTTACTTGAGTGTTAATGCCCATGAGAGTATACTGAGGAACGTTGAGGAGAAGAAGTGTGAGTCCTTGCTTTACAAGCTCTAGAGCAGATTGGGGATCCATTCTTCATGGATTAGCGATTTTAGTAATGGAGAAGGGGAGTTGCAGTAGATAGAGCAGAGAAGAGGAGTTGCAGCATTAGAATCGAGAAACATATGGGGCAAGGAGAGATAAATGGTTGTATTTATACCTAGGGAAAACTGAAAAATACCAACGAAATATTAATTCGCTTGCTATTTTAGCAACAGAAAATTAAATTCCGTTGCTAAAATTGCAACCAAAATTAAATTTCGTTGCTATTTTAGCAATGGAAAATAATTTCATTGGTATTTTTGGACCTAAAGTTATCAACCTCCTTGGCACTAAAAATACCAACCAAATTAAAATTTCATTGCTAAAATAACAACGAAATTTAAATTTCGTTGCTATTTTAGCAACGGAAAAATAATTTCGTTGCTATTTTTCGTTCCAAAATTTTTCCACCAATAGTTCGTGCCTTTTTAGCAACAGTTTTGGGATTTCGTTGCTAATTTTTGTTGCTAAATTTTGGCGCTAATAATTCCCTCCACTTTTAGCAACAGAAAATAACCAAAAATATTTCCATTGCTAAATCTGCAAAGTTTAACCAAATTTAGCAAAGAAATCAATTTCGTTGTTATTTCCAGATTTTCTTGTAGTAATCCGTTTAATCATATTAATCAGGCCTTTCATTACTATCATGCCTGTATATCATCAATCATATAGTCACCAAGTTACCATTATTCATATCATGCTATATTATATAAACATATGGGTGCTACTTGACTGTTCGCATACTTCATCTCATGTTTAGCATCATGCATACCATGTTATATAGATTTTACTTTAGGTACTACATGAACACATGTTATTGCTTAGTCGTATTGTGAGTTTGTTACAATTCATTATACGCATATTAAGTACATCCTCATATGTCGATTAGCCATAATACAAAACATTACAAAGTATTAGTAAAAAATCCCCCTACATTAATTTCTATAAGTCTTAAGTTAGCCCTTCTTGATGTAGAGAATATCCCTGAACAAAAGTCTTATCTAATGAACCTACATCGATAAAATAACCCGTGCTGAGCAATAAAGCTTAGTGGGAAATAATTCAAGATGGATGGCCATTCACAATGGTTATTAGCATACACAATCAATATGTGTATACACTTGCATACATATTTGTAGCTTTAAAAATATCTCAAGTATATATAAGCATTAAAGTAATGAGGACAACTAATATCCCAATATACATAATTCATATAGTTGACAAATACCCATCTGAGCATTTCCATTGGAGACATAATTTCTATAATCAACCCAATTATATGATCCAATAATAATATTTAAGGAAGTCATGCTTTGATTCAATAATTGTGATCAGTACTATAGATAGAATTTAGCCTACCTTAGTTCTAATAGTGGATAACGGGAACTGTAGATACACTTAGGTATCAAAACGATGGATATCCAAAGATATCAAATTGGTAGACCTAAATGGAGTAAAACTATACTCTATGCAGGTCAAGCGAACCTAAATAGGATTAACATATTACAATCCATAAAGTTATTTCCAATAATATCTATACAAGCATATAAATATTCAATACTATAATTATATACACAAATGCACAATCTTAAGTACACATATACATATACAATTACTTGTGAATACATAGTACTATAACTATAGGCTTTGACATGATAACATAAGAGTAAACATACAATCATAACTATATTACTTCTAAGTAATATTCATCATAATTTTATAATCTCATATAATTGCGCAAATCCCTGTTACTAAAGCAAATACTGTAACTATACATATATAATCATGTGATATCATGATGATGTATACATATAAGTGAATATGTATCTTAATACTTTTCCAATGTAACAATCAATGTAACAATGATTTCCAATGTATCTTAATATCAAGCATGATGATGTATGCATATAAGTGAATATGCATATAAGTGATTATGGAAATCATTATAGCAATGAGCATCTATATGGAAAGAAATACAGAAGAAGGACACGGCTAAGATAAAATGGTCTCTACCATGTGACTTATCTCATTTCAATCAAGAGCAATGTACATGGTTAAGACTAGATGGTGTCTACCGTGTGCACCACTACACTGATGATACAGAAAGGTGTATTTGACTAAGACCAATTGGTCTCTACCATGTGCCCAAAAAATCCATTGAGACTGAAGGGTGTACACTGTTGAGATAGTTTAGTCCTGCCATATACATTAGTCTGTCCTAGAATTGCAACCATAAAAATTAAGAATCGATAATGTATGCTCACAATAGCTCAATAATACTTGATTTCTAACATAATACCATCAAAACCCATGTTTTAACACCCATGATAAAATACCATTAATCCCAATTTTCAACTCATTAAATAAGTTAAATCCCAAAATTCTATAAATCAAAACAACAACAAGCTCATGAAGTAAAAAGGAAAAATGTATTTTCTAACTTCACATGTTTTCCTTTTTTTCATTGAAATAAAACACAATTAAATGCTCAGAACAAGTAAATCTTGTTTTCTTTCAATTGTATAAAATTCATCTTATAATTCAAAGCTCTAATTTAAGAATCTATCCTATTATAGACCAATGTACCTTATAAAATTTCATATGCAAGGTCTGAGATTTTGTGAACTAATTTCATATTCTCTCTCTATGCTGTCATCATAACTCTCAAAGAATCAAGTACATGTAAAACATTATTCTTAACTCTCATACTTAAAATTTGTATCTCTAACTTATTAACACATCAATTGCCCAAAATCGTCTAAAGTTCTAAACAAATAAACAAATGCAAAGTGTTAGAAATTCCCGAACCCAACATGCAAACTATAAACCTTTCTTCAAAATCCCTTTTCTCTCTCTACTTTTTCTTCTTCCTTTATTTTTCATAGCTACCTTATATCTTTGAAGACATCTTTAACCAAGTCTTATACACATATATGATGATGATAGAAATGAAGGAATGTTATTTGGGTGAAGGGCCAAATTTCAAAAGTGAATGAGAGGAACCAATTGGTAGATTTTAGAGAGAGAATTAGAAATAAAAAATAATAGATTTTATGAGAGAGAGAAATGAGAGAAGTGTTTCTTGCTTTTCTTTTAGAAATGGTCGACTTTAAGGCCCCATTTCCCTTTCTATATCCAATTTATTCCCCATTCCCTCTTCGTGTGCTCTTCTAGAAAACCATGAGTGAATGGTGACTTTATTAAGGAATAATTTGCTCTTAGATACATAAAATACCCATGAATCTTTCTAGGGCCAATGCTTGGTCATTATAATAATGTATTATATTTAATTTAATTAAACTTAATTAGACCTTATTTCTATAATAATTCTTAAGAATCCTCTTAGGGCCAATGTTGGATCCTTACAGCTAGCCATAGGGACATTCACCGCGGTAGCGAGTTATGGCGACTCATAATAGTGGACCAAAGATAGTTCCACACCATGATTATGAGAAAAAAGACAAAAGGGAATTAGTATGATGTGGTTGAGGCGCCCAACATATGGCAACCTCAACTTATATTGGATATATGGACTTGTGTCCCACATGTCCAACTTGAGCGTTTCATTGCTATATGAGTTACTAAGGGCAAGACTAAAGCAATGGTGATAATATTATAAAAATGGAACAAAAAGATAAATAATGAATAAATATAGAAATTTAGAGTTAAAATTGAAAAAGCATGATTAAATGAGTATTTAAGGGCAAAATGGCCAAAAGATAATAAAGTGTGGTTGAATGTTATTTGGGTGAAGGGCCAAATTTCAAAAGTGAATGAGAGGAACCAATTGATAGATTTTAGAGAGAGAATTAGAATAAAAAAATAACATATTTTATAAGAGAGAGAAAGGAGAGAAGTGTTTCTTGCTTTTCTTTTAGAAATGGTTGACTTTAAGGCCCCATTTCCCTTTTTATATCCAATTTATTCCCCATTCCCTCTTCATATGCTCTTCTAGAAAACCATGAATGAATGGTGACTTTATTAAGAAATAATTTGCTCTTAGATCCATAAAATACCCATGAATCTTTCTAGGGCCAATGTTTGGTCATTATAATAATGTATACTATTTAATTTAATTAAACTTAATTAGACCTTATTTCTATAATAATTCTTATGAATCCTCTTAGGGCCAATGTTGGTTCAAATATAGAAACCTCATCAATATGCATAAAACTCTTTTTCTTACACTATAATGTGATATTCTATATACTGTATTAATACACTTGTGCTATAATCTAAATACTAGTTATATATGCATTTCATATCATTTAATACTCATCCTAAATTTAAGATCCCACTATCATACT
Organism: Excoecaria agallocha; assembly: GCA_037975025.1. NCBI lineage: Eukaryota > Viridiplantae > Streptophyta > Magnoliopsida > Malpighiales > Euphorbiaceae > Excoecaria > Excoecaria agallocha. The sequence goes on from CM075809.1 coordinate 3,839,284, forward strand.
ATCATACATTGAGGTTAATTTCAAAACATTCATGCTATCTATTATTCCCACAATACATACAAGCATTTCCATTATCAAATTCTAAATAATAATCAAAAGAGGAGAAAAAAATTATCAAAAAGCCTCATCGATGACATCTTATTTCATTCAAAACCTTAGTCATGTTGGGTCTATATAAACACGATCAAGTCCATAGACATGTCCCTTGTTACTATGGTCTTCTTTTCGTTTCTGAGATGCATCTAACACCTTAGGTCTCTCTTCACTTATAGATGATGTCTTACTTTTTCTTTGTGGCTTCGGGCACTTTGCAATAAAATGATATGTATGCCCACAGTTAAAACAAGCCCTTTGCTGAAATCTATACATACCCCAGTGGTTCCTAGAACAATACGAGCTTTTAGGAGCTTGAGTTTCTTCTCTTTGCTTTACTAACTTGAGTTTAGATTGAGATGAATTACTAGCAAAACCCTTTTCTATTATCCTTTTTTTTTTTTTACTTTTTTTCACCTTTTCTATATTTTTATTTCTATTTCTTATGGTCTCACTTTCCCTCTTTACATCCCTTGATACTTTATGCTCAATTAACTCTTGTAAAATCTAGATCAAATTGCGGTTCATTTCCTTTAATCCATTTTTTAAAGAGGCCAGTATTACATTATGAGTTATATCCATAGAATTAGGGGCAAAAAAGTTTAAAGCCCCAAAGCTATTGACTTTACCGATCTCTTTTCCAATTTCTTTTAACTTATCCATCGTTAACCTATATTGAAACAAAACAGGAACAATCTACATTAGGCCAACACACAGATAACCAAAACCTTCTATAATTACTTATTCCTATACTCGTATTAGCCAGAATCGCCTAAACCTAGGCACTCTAATACTAAAAATGTAAAGACTATCCTAATCTCTCTTATTGCCTGTCATCATACATACTATCTTTTGTAACATCCATCCATACATAGAAAAGATCTACAAAGACAGCCTTAAGTTAGTTTACATTAGCTCTTATCTTATTCTTCACATTACAATCTCCTTAAGATAATATAATAATTACATAGATAGCAAAAATACAACTACATACTTAGTCTCTTCCTATCTCTAGTGTTGGCCTTGCTGTTGTAGATCTTATCCCTCTAGGAAGAATTCTATCTTCAAGTACCCACACGGATAAACACCCGTACTAAGCTTACTAGCTTAGTGGGGAACAAAGAAAAATATTTGAAAAAAATCTCTTACTGTAGATGCTAATAAATTAAATGCACAAGCATAGTATTAGTCTAATATAGTCTGGAACCACAGTATAACATTTGCATAATAACAATGCAGAACTTATTATTATGGTCACAAGTGTATACTATAATCAATAACAGTCATTTACTAAATTGTGTGTGCTCAATTGTGCATGAGATATGCACATAAATACAATGATCTTAGGCGATGAAAGCATTAGCTACCCATAGTGGTTATTATATACATATGTTTCTATAGCATCCTGCATTTCATGTTTTTAAACATAACTACATTCTTTTCATGTTCTCCATATGCTATGCATGAGTTCACAGATATATGTATACGTATGTGTGTGTGTGTGTATGTGTGTGTGTGTGCACGTATATGTGTGTAATGATGTTGGAAATCAGATTATGGTATAAGTTTTCATGTCATCTTATTGAATTATTTCTCATAGAAATCATATGCAAAAGTTACCATAGTATTACATACCTCATGTTTAAACACCTATACATACAATCTCATGCTTTATATATGTTGTACATGGGTTAAGTAAAACCATATGTGAATCAAATTATGGTAGGCCATGTAATTTATATTATATTACATTACTTATAACTTGTAATAAACCTGCACTTTTCTCTAAGACTGTGGATAACGATTTGAAAATATAATTGTAACACCCGAAGGTATGAAACTATACTATCTGACTAGACAAACGGACCCAAATAGGGTTGGCTACAACCCAAATTGGGCTATTTATGATCCAATCGGGATCAAGTGTATACTATAGACCCAATAGGGCCAAATCATTATTGTAGCAACTGCAAAATACCCTTATAGGCATGCCTATCTATCCATAACCTAAAAACAGATGCAGGTAACTATAACTCTTTTTACTTTAATTATCTTTTCTCTCTCTTTATTATCTTATATGCCATCAACTTGATTGCAAAACATATCTATGAGCATGGAATCAAGTAAATTTTCATACATTTCTGAACATTGTAATATATATATTAATTAGATCTTTTATTCATGTATACAATTAATAATAAGACCTAACAATTCTATAGATCATTTATAATTCATATAATTTAGTTTACTTTTATATACATATATGCCTATACCAGTATCCTTTATAAACATGGTAATATAGCTTTGAACATCAATGTATAATCACCTACTTATACATACTTATATAAATTTACATGTCCTAGTTATAACATCTTTAGTCATGCACAATCAATTCTATAATTAGGTGATGTGTTTGTAAAGATCCATATAAAAACAATTATGTATATGTATAAATGTATATATCTTTGTATGATTTATCCATTACATATATCATTCATACTTATATCTAAACCTTTATGTCTAATGCATCACAATATGAACATATATATACACAATGCATCACAATATATGCACACATGTATATATATACACATAGATCAATATCCATACCTATCTGCACTAATGTGGTTGAAACATCCATGCATATTCCTAAAAGTATAAATATCCATATACAGCTAAGACATATACTTCACCTAATTAGAGTATCATTGACCCTACATATCTATATGTACACTCATATACATAGGAAATTTTAAGCAAATATGTTTGTGCCTTTATCGATATTCATATATTCTAGTTACATTAGTTTATATACATAAAATTGATGCATGAGCTAGGTTGTAGCTTGAATTAACTTATGCATTCCAATTTAGTTATAACTACACCTTAAGGTTTATTGTCTATTACACATGCTTCATAACTTGTTATGTCTTTATATATATATATATATATATATACACACACACACACATACACACATTATCTAATTGGAATATTATAAACCATGTGTACACATATACATATTTTGATACAAATTCATATACATGTGCATTTATAGCCTCCATATGCTTATGCTTCACGGTATAATGTGTCATATTATGAGCACAACACATCGGGGCAGTCTAATTTGATATAAAAGGGCAAGAAAGAGCAAAAATAGGGGATAAAATCCTGCTTTCACGAGTACGACAAATGCCGTAAGTACGACAGTAGGCATTTGGCTTATTACGATTTCCTCTATTCATAAAATCCTGCCAACTGGTTCAATAACTTAACTTGCATCATGATTTAGACACACTAAACGACTTTTTCTGAAAAAGTTATCCTCTAAAAAGTTTTTCCTATACGCATCTAGTTTCTAGAAAGTTAAAAATAATCCCATTTGGAATTCTCACGATATTTAGTAAACAAGATGGACTGCTCCTAATGATAGGGCAGCAGATATAGCTAGATTTCAAGCTCAATTTTAATCATCATAAGGAAAGAATCAGACATTAGCCTCTTCTAATGAAATTTAGGTTATGAATCTAGTTTCTATCCCTAATATAATTACTCAATTTGGGTCTCTTAAACTCTAGATATGGCAAAACAATTCGAATAGGTTCAGTAAGCCTAAGGACATATTTTTGCCAAAAAGAAGACATATCAAAAATTACGGTTCCTATACCAATTTACCCTTACTATTTAGCTATCCCCTTAATAAAAACTTCATTCTAACATCTCAAAACATTACAATAAAGAAACACCATAAATTTTCAATAAGTTCCCATACCTCTTAAAAGCATTTTCTTCAAGCTTTTCCTCTTCTTGCTCCTTACCTAAGCTTCTCTCTCTTTCTTCATAATAAATCATAGATTATTATACCTAAGAATTCATCTAATCCCTTAAATTAACATATAATTATGAGAAACAAAATAAGAAGAGAAGAGAGGATCCTTACCTTTATAAGACTAACCACTAAATTCTCTCTCATCTCTAAAGCTTAGGTTGGATTTTTAAGGGTTATTTAAGGGTTAGGATTACTGGATTTTGGGAGAAAAATGGTGGCCTTAGATGTCCTTCAAGTGGTCTGCCAATACTATTCAATTCAAGTCTTAGGTTTTTATCCTTTTTTCAAGACATTTCTAGAAGGCTATGTGTCTTGCTCCTATTGGACCACTTGTTGGCTTTACCAAAAATTGCATTTGACTCCCTATTTTCCTTAAATTTCATGTTTCTTTCCCTAAACTCTCTCTTTTAATTTTCAATTAGGTACCTTAACTTACATTCTCTCAAAATTAATCACACACATAACTTAATTTAAAAATGACTATTTTACCCTTCATCATTTTAAGTAATTACCTCTATGTCCTTAACCTATAATTCATTGGCTATTCCAACATATACAATAATATTACCATGTAAATGCATATAGATCCTCCTAGGGCCTTAGTAGGGGTGTTACATGTATATATATATATATATGCATAAACATATACATGAACATGTATAACTGATGTTGCCCTAAATAAGTGAGGTATATGCATATAAGGTTTAAATTAAGTGAGGCATATGTATATGGATTTTTATATCCTTAAGAGTATACATTAATGATTAAACTGCACTATTATACTTATTTATGGATACTTGTACAAGCATGAAAATATATACATACTTAATATATGTTTTAATATATGGTATGCCCTGAGGAAAAGTAGGAGTGCAGATATGTATGTGCATATTGTTTGAATAGTAAAGCAAATGATATTATGAGAATATATATACATATATATGCATGTATACACACACACACACACACGTAAATAGTTTTATAATTTTGTATTGATTACAAGTATAAGATGTGTTTATATGAGCATATCTATGATTTTATGCTCATACATATGTATATACAAATGAGCTAAAGATATATGCTACATAAAAGAGAAAAGAAAAGAAGATTAAAGAAAAAGACTACAATTGCCTACATCTATTTCTAGGTTATGGATAGATAGGCATGCCTATAAAGTTATATTGCAGCGACTATAGTTTTTACCCTCTTTAGGTCTATAACATAAAATTGACCCTATTTAGGTCATTATCTGACCCTATTTGGGTCCATAGTTTGATATATTTGGATATCTTTAATATACCCTCATGTACCATATTATTGCTTATTGTCCACTTCCTTAGAGAGGTGCAGGTTTGCTACAGGATACAAAAAAAAGTATTAGGAAAAGTACTATAATAGAGATTATATGATATTTGTATAGCGAATGGTAAACACAAAATTAATTGAATTTATCTTTAAAACATGTAAATTTATAGTATTATAGTATCACATGCATGAAATTATTATTGTAAACACATAATGCTTTATACACTTAAAGCCAAAAGGTATACATGAACACTTATGATTATTTGATGGTTTGTTATTAATCATATTACAAATACATATTCTTTATAGTTATATGTTGCACACTTGATATCAAACAATTGATGTGTGAATCATGCCTAATTTGAGATAGAAACACTCATTGCATAAATAGACTTTTAAAATATGAACTTACAATTTATAAATATAATTTGGGTTAATTCATGGGTTAGGTACAAGCTACTATTCTATTGTGTTAATAAGCTAAAAGTGTATATAAATAAAAGGATAATGTAATAATGATAACAAAATTAAGATTACTAATAAATGCACATGATGCATGGGATAGTAAAGTAATGTAAATATTTATATGTTATGGAAATCGTTAGTTATAATAGGTGTATATAGATCTAAATAACTAGCATAATCACTCAAAAACAACTATTAGGATTCAATTTTAAATTTAGCCTTATATATACACATACACATGAAAGTTACATAAGTAAATGAGACTAACTAGAATAATAAATATGAACCAAGTAAAATAAATAAATGTATATACATTTGAGAGTTACATGAATGTGTTCAAAGGCAATAAGGTATTAAGCAAGCAAATTAGTAATAGGTGATGAAGTTGAATATAAGTACTACATGGGATAATGCTAGAAAAGTTTGTAAATGCACACAAGTAGGTACTCTATATGACCTTACATATAGGAATAATTGCTTTAATAAGGAATTTAACTTAATAGGCATGACATTAACCAATAGGTTAAGATTTTAAGAATGATATAATAATTGAGCATGATACAATAAGTTGTATAATATTTTGTGGTGTTATGAACATATTATCTACTGTTATTATTATTTTAATGTATGCCTAATAATATGCTCATGCGTGTGTGTAAATTAGTGACGACTTCTTTAAGATGTCATCTTTATGTTTTTTTTATTATGTTCACCACTAAGCTAGTAAGCTTAGAATCTGTGCAAGTTTAAAATTAAGAAAGTTAACTCAGGAATCATCTGCAACATTAAAGGCCAACACCAAGGGAAGATACTAAGATTTTTTTAAATTTCAAAATTTGCAATCGTATTAATGTACTTATATGAACTTATGTTATCTAAATGTATAATAACCAATTATTTATTGTTATCTAAACTTAATATTCTATAATAATTGATGCTAAGGATTGGTAGTTAGATTACATTTAAACTTTAGGTCTTTTTAAACTTTAGGTCTTTTTTGCTTCTTCTTCCTCTGCTTTTCTTTTCTTCTTCTCTTTCTACCATTGACACTTGCATCTCTTCTATTTTTTCTTAATTTCTCCTTTGTTTCTCCACTGCTTTTCATGCCATTTATGCCAAAACGACCCTTCAGATAGTGCACACCTCAAGGTATAATTTGAGTTTATTTTGCTAGGGCTTCAACCTATATTGTATAAATATGTTATTTGCTTGCAGGAGATTAGGCACATTTTAGTTGGAGTGTTGTCAGATTTTTGTTAAATTTTGAAATAAATATAGATTGATTATGAATTTGTTTTAACTATCATATATAGTTTTGGAACCATTGTTTTAACATTAATTGTTGAGATTTGTATGTTCTTTAGAATGATAGATGGCTGGTTTAGGTTGGATTTAAATTGTGGCATGCTTATACATATTACTATGCATGTTAACTAGGTTTAATACAAGTCAAAATGCTGCCAAAAATTTTTAGAACAAATCACAAATTAAATCTATGATAATTTTGCTTAAGAATATTTCTTGCATTTTTACTCGAGCTAACTGTTAGTATTTGCTAGTTATAGATGCCATCTAGTCGTAATCCTCCTCAAGTGCCCACTACACCACCAACAATTGAGTGGATGTGACATGAATAGAGATGACAATGTCAAGCCCTATCTCACATATATTTTAGGGCCTATAGGTACATGTCCCACACTTACCTCTAACAAATGGACATACTAGAGGATGTAGATGCTCTATTATACAGCTACAAGCTGGACACGCTTCTTTGAGCTATAATTGTTTACTTACTCAAAGGCTATTTAGGAGTTTTTATCCACTCTTCAGGGTTTCAAAGGCCTGATGAGGAGCTTGGAGTTATTACATTCAGGGTTAGGTAGATTATTCTAGCATCAACTATCGTACATTTGCAAAGGCAATGGAGCTCTTGACAAGAAAGGGGGTTTTGATTGCTATGATGTCAATGGAGCAGCAACACTAGGCTGAGATCACATTGCCAGGGGCTTTCTATCACCTAGCTATGGTGTAGAATACCATTTTAGCAACTTAAGTTTTTAGATATATACAAAAGGTTTTCGCTAGATCTTACTTAGGGTGCACAGGCAACCTAAGTTTGATGAATGCCATGGAGATTTTGAGCTTGTGGGTAATGACTCAAGGGAGGTATATTGATATTAGCCACGAGATTGTGGCAAACCTATTTAGGTTAATCGTTCAGCCCACTTCTCATATTTGTATAGGAGGGATGTGTAAGGCCCCTATTTAGGTCTTGGAAAAATATGCATGTGTTCTTGAATGATGATATGATCACGTGTGTGAATAGCTAGTAAGTTACAAGTAGAGGCATAAAGATAATTACCTTAAGGGAAAAGGGGTAAAATGGTCATTTCAAATTGGGCCATGTATGTGATTAATTATGGGGAAAAAGTTAATTAAGGGACCTAATTAAAAAGAGAAAGAGAAAGTTTTGGGGTAAAAACATAAATTTAAAAAGCTATGTGTAATTTTAAAAAAGTAGAAATGGGAGCCAATAGGAGCATGGCACCTATCTTCCTAGAACTTTCTTTGATAAAGTAGAAATTAAGGAGATTTATGGGAGAGGGGTGCCGTGTGAGGCCCCTAACATGACCCTAACTAGAAATGCATGATTTTTAAAAGGGTTATAATTAATTGAGGTTAAATTTAAAATGTGAATTACATATAAGGTGTAGGAAAAGTGATAAATTCTTTATATTATAGTAATTGCATAAAATTAAAATTTAAAATTTTAGTTTAATAAAATTTAAGGGTATAATTAAAGCATGAAGTATTAATTTTGGGGTAAATTTGTAATTATGTATTATTAAGGGTTAAATGTGAATAAAAGTAGGATTTGAGAGGTTGATTTAAGAGAAGGAATAAATGGTAAGGTCAAATTATAACATGCAAGAAATTGAGAGGTTTAAATGGGACATGCAAAAAGTGGAAGGGCTTAAAGGGGAATTTTTGCTTGCTTATATAAATATTTAATTTTTACAAGATAGAGAAGAGATAGAAAGGGTAGGGATTCTTGAGAGGAAAATATAGAATTTCCTCATTGTCATCTTTCATAAAATCTTTGCTAATCTCTATAAGAAATCATTGAAGAAATTATTGCATGTTGATTTTTGAAGAACAAGTTAGTGGGTATCAATAAGGTAATGAACTTAATTTGTTAATTCATCATCTTCTTCCTCTTCATCTTCTTGTTTTTTTGAGTGGTTAAATGAACAAAATGCTGGAAGTTTGTGTTAAGAAGTTGAATTGTTGTTAAAGGAGAAGAAGAACCTAGAAAGAGCAAAGGAAAAGGGAAGGCACAAGATTGAGGCTAGGGGATTTTTGGCCAAGGTAAGGGATTCTTAGGAGCCTCAAGTATGTATGTGGTTAATTAGAGAAGTAAAATGATTTATTATATGATTGGTTGAGCAATTGATTTTACCATAAACTTTATAGGAGAATTGATAGGAAGAAGCATGTAAGCATAAAAAAAGAAACTAGTTGCTATAATTTAAGCATAAATTGAGTTAGGAAGCTTGAATTGAAATAATTTTAACTTTATACTTTACATAAGTAATATACCTATAACTTTGTAGAAGCAACTTAGGGCTAAATATGTCTATATGATGATCTTAATTTCACTTGAAATTGTAGAGAGCTGCTAATTTTGGTTCTGGAATATATTCTAGAAAATGTGATGTAATACATTGTATAATGGTCATAATGCTATGAGGTTGAATCCCATGCAAAATATACTTATAAATGAACATTTTATATGAAGTAAGCAATGTCTAATTCTGTTTGTATGAATGTCTAATGTTAGCTTGAAATTTGTGAAAGCTGGTTGCACTATTAAAGAACAGATTGTGGTATTTCAAGCATAAATCTTAGTGTGGGAGTCAAAATTCTATGCTTTAAAATTATGGCTAAACTAGATACATAGGAGAAGAAATTTGTTCAAGGAAATTTAGGCTAATTCATTCCCCATTTTATTCTATAAATTTTACAAGTGGTAACAATAACTATTTTTGAATTTATGAATAGCCTATGGTGTTTCTTGAATATCTCGAATTATAGATGTGATATTGCGATGAACTTTGATGTTTTAGGAAATGGAAATATAGGGGAATTAATTTATAGAAGTTCACTTGGCCTAAAAATAACATTTGCTAAACCTAAAAGGGCACCTAAGTAGGATCCAGAATGCTGCCCCTGTGCAGATTTGTGCAGGCAGAATTTTAATTTGTTTTCTATATTTGGTTTAAATATAGTTATTTTAAATATGTATTTGTATGATAACACATTGGATTGGATATATAATGTGATATAATTATTGATAAAAGTCCCTAAATATATATATATATATATATATATATATATATATATGCATACATATACATGTTAACATATGTACTTAAGTAAAGATTGTTGACAATTATATCAAATATGCATATGTGATTGAACTTAAATACTTGCTTGTTATATGCAAAATTATTTATATGTATGTACTCCTATTAAGAGTAAATATGTATTTCAACATGCACTTATACTATAAAATACAGAAATACATTAGTATGATCATGTTCACATATAGCGCCTTATTGATATCATGCTAAAGTACATAATGTGATGACATATGCTTAATAGTAAGTACTTGTTTTGTTATATGCCTATATGAATACATGTGTGTGTGTGTGTATGTGTGTGTATATATATACTTGTGATTATGAATTTTTTTTACACGATCACATCCATATGATGTGCTATAGTGCAAAGTTCTTATAATAAGGTATGTTTTATGATGAGCACTTGAACAGGTACGACACATCACGTGATTGTCATAGTATGATCATGTTAATATGTGAAATCTAATGATAGCATGATTAATAAAGTATGTGAAGCATTATAGGAACCTTGTATACATAATTATTCCATGGCAATAATATGTCTATTCTATGGTTATACATGTGCAAATTGACTAGTTTAGTGCAAGCATGATATATGAAAAGAGAATTAAATAGAGTATTACTTGCAATTAGAGTTCAATCATCAATAGATAGGCGCCTATAGGGATATTACAACTGCCACCGTTGAATTGTTTAGGTCTAAAGTATAGTTGATCCTGTTGGATCATAAACAACCGTTTGCCTTGTTAATTGACCCCATTAAGGTCCATTTGATCGGTCCACCTTACAATCGACACCGTTTGGGTCCATAATTTTGATATCCTCGGATATCCACCATTTTGATACCTTTGGGTATCCACCGATCCTGTTATCCACCTTTAGAACTTAAGCAGGCTATGTTACAGTATAAATACATTATAGTATTATATTCTTTTGCTTATTTATATATGTATAGAACCTTTTATAGAATATCATGTTTAACTTAGTTTTCTAAAGCATGTATTATATTCTTTTGCTTATTTATATATGTACATAACCTTTTATGAAATGTTGGAATTTATGGAGACTACTTTGAATGTAGGAATACATTGTTGATTAAAATCATTATATTTTTATCATATGCTTATTGTTTATATGTTACTTTAAATGATTTTAAACTATGTATGTTTTTATGAATCTTACAATCACTATGAGTGGTTGCCTTTCATATTTATTATTCCTACTAAGCTGTATAGCTTAGCATGGGTTATTTGATCCATGTAGGTTCTGTAGTCAAGGCTTTTGTATAGGAACATTCTCTGCATCCAGACAGGCCAACACCAGTCTAGAGAAGTTGATGTAGGGATTTTGATTAATTTTGTATAAGTTCCTTAACATGTTTAATATGTATAAAAGGTTATATTATATATATGTATCTCACATAGAGGATAATGGTGTAATAAGCTCAGAGTGAGAATGCTAGTATATGCATGCATCTATGAGCTAGAATGATTATATTCATATGTGTTAAAATGTTGAATGTTATACATGATAGTGAATAAACTAAGATAATTGAATATGGCATGATTATGACAATGGGTTGCATAATGAGTTCTTGTGCATATGTAATAAGTGCAATAGAGATGTGATAAGCACCTAACTAAATTACATGTTCATTGATTAGATGGGTCAGGTGATATGAATGCGTGTAGATGTTAATAGGGTTAATAACCTAACATAACATGACTTAAATATTTATCATAATATATGGTAAAGGCATTAGAATAGGGTGTTTCATTCCGGCCACTTTAAAGAATTCAAAGGCCATAATTTCTTCTAATTAAGCTCTCAAGAACACCTTAGAATCATAATTTGATTTTTGCTTGAGAAGAGAGAGTTTAGGTGTTACCATTTTAGGATAACAATTCCTTCTTATTTTCTTCTTTGATTTTTGATAATCAATTCATAAATTTATGTGAATCATTTATGTTATAACAACATGTGAATCCATTCTTGTAGAGGGAAAATCCAGCAAAGGGAAAGAAAAGCTAGAAAGAGGAGCTTGAAGGAGATTAATCACAAAAAGGTATAGGAACTTATTGGAAATTATGGTGTTGTCTTATTTTAGTGATGTGGGATGTTAGAATGAATTTTTTATTGAGGGGTTACCTAAATATGATGGGTAAATTGGCAAGAGAACCGAAATATTTGATATGCCTTCTTTTTGGAAAAACTATATCCTTAGGCTCATTAAGCCTATTCGGACTATTTTGCCTATATCTTGATTTTGAGAGACCCAAATTGAGTAATTATACTCATAATTAAAACTATATTCATAAATAAAAATTTCATAAGAAGAGACCAACATCTGATTCTTGCCATATGATGATCAAAATTGAGCTCAAAATCGGATTATGCCTGCTAACCTATTATTGGGACCAGTCCACCTTGTCTTATGAATATCTAGAGATTTAAATGTCCAAATGGAATGATTTTTAATGTTTTGTAAACTATAAATGTATAGGAACAACTTTTTAAAAGAACATTTTGCCAAAACAAGTCATTTAGTATGTCAAAATTGCAATGCAAATAAGTTTTTAAACTAGTTGGTAGAATTTTGTGAACAGGGGAAATTGTAATTGGCCAAATGCCCACTATCGTGCTCATGACAGCAGGTTTTTTCCAGTATTTTTGCTTTTTCTTCCCTTTTTATATCACATTATATATATATATACACACACACACATATGGTCTATAATGTTCCCATTAGATAATGCATACCAACATATATATGTGTGTGTTTGTAACATTGATTTACATGTTGATAGAAATTTTACATTATCAAGATACTTATCAATATGTATATGGATAACTATGCAATGTGATGCAATATAATGAATTGGATACAATGGATAGAATGATATATTAAATGTCTAATGCCTGCACATAGAACTTGGTGGTGGATAGATAGGTATGTCTATGGGGTTATAAATGTAGCTACCATAGTCTCGACCCCATTTGGGCCCACAGTATGTATGTCCCCATTAGGACCACAATCTTGACCCTGTTTGGGTCTATATGTTTAATATCTTTTGGTATTTATACAATCGATACCTACAGGTATCTAAAGCACCCATTATCCACACCCATATAACTTAGATAGGCTCTCATGGAAAGAAATGAACTGTTAAAGAAATGGCCAAATATTGATATGTTACACATGCTTATACTTGTTTTATAAGTAACATAGTAACATATTTACTCTTGTTATTGATTGTGAAGTTCTCTAATAAGCATAAAGGTATACTTGTGTTATTGTATGTTGTGTGCTTGGTAGTAACCATTATGAGTGGTTGTTTGTGTATTATCTGTTCCCCACTAAGTTGTTTAGCTTAGCATGAGTTTTATCCTTGTAGGTATTCCAATTTAGATTCTCAGTCAGGGGCAAAATCTACATAAACCAAGCCAACCCTAGGAAGAGTCAAAGTATGAAGATCTCTTCTTTTTGGTTTTACTATTGTACATTTTCTTTTGTGCTTAGTAAAGTGATTTGTAAAGACTAAATAGGTATAAAGCATAATATAGTGAGTAATACTTTTGCATGATCTTAACCAGTCTAATAAAGCAAATTAAAAGTATGCTAATGAATGTAATTATTATGCACATGAACTACATTATGAATGTATGTACACAGGGTAGTATGTAGAAAAGGGATGACCAAGAAAGGCATAGTATTGTCATTATAGGATGGTCACCAGACTGTTGATCCATCTGGGGGAAAATGTAGCTACATTCAGAGAGCCTCTTAATTAGGTAAATTTTATTGCTCTAGTAGCTAGCCAGACAATAAGGATGGTGGCATAGCAACTTGGTGACTGATAATGGTGAATTATATGATGTTTTTAGTATGTTTTTATGTGTTTGATTGAGTTAATTTTGTGTTAATTAGGTTTAATTTGAGTTTAATTCGTTAGTTTTGTGTTTTTAGAGTTAATTCTGTGTTTTGCATGATTTTCAGGGCTAAAATGATGAAAAAGGGCTTAAAGTGTGAAAAGTGCAAATTTTTAGACCAAAAGCGTAAATATTGGAAGTTTAAGCGAGAAAACTAGCTCTTAGTCCAGAGGATGGAGCCGTGGCCACGTAAAGATATTGAAGGAATTTACACGTGACCACGTGTAAGAGTAAAGTGAAGGGTAACGTGGCCATGTGAAGTAGAAATGAAGGAATAAGAGAAAAAGGACGTGACCACGTGAAGAAACAAAGGAGAAAATAAGCCATACACGTGACCACGTGTGAGGGAGTGTACATTCCACACGTGGCCACGTGTGAGGAAGGAAAGGAACACGTGACCACGTGTTCCGCAATGCAAAAGGATGCGTGGCCACGTGATTTTACTCTCCTATTGCGCGAAGGATTCGTCAGACTTCCTGTTTTGAGCAGACTTCCTTTCCTATTCTGATTCTGCAATTTTGGAAGAAATCTACCACGTTTTTACCTATAAATAGAGTCCCAAAACACAGAAGAAAGATAGATAGAGATCAGATCCTTAGTTTAGCTTTGTTTTTCTTAAAGTTTTTCTTTTACGTTCTTAGTTTTCAAGTTTTTATTCAAGCTTTTGTTTTTAGTTTTAACTATGTCTTTTGAGTAGTTTTCTTTAACGTTTGCTAAAGGATACTTGAATCCTTGACTTGTATTGTTATGACTTTATTTTGAGCTTAATTTCAATATCGGTTGATTATTTCTTGGTTTTAAGCATATTCTTATCCTTGATTGAGTTGAGATTGATTGTTGGTTTATTGAATAAATAACTAAAAATTGGTTTTGACATAGTTAATGATTTGCATGTTCTTGGATTAACTCTTTAATGTTTATGCATGATTATTATCCGAAATATGAGATGATTATGTATGAATTTTATTGGTTAATACTAAGAGAGGAAGAATCAAGAATGAATTGGAATTGAATCACTTGAGAAAGGCTTCAATGAATATTTAGGAAGTTAAAACTAGATTTGCATGCTAAGTATTAGATTTGTCTATGAGTTTAATACTAAGAATGATAGACTTGAATAAAGATATCTGGCTTTATTACTAGTTTTTCCATAATCACTGGTATTATTCTATGAATTTAAGTCATTACAATGAAAGTTAAGGTGGATAGTTTCCTTAGCAAAAGAATCTCAGTTATTGTTTTGTTTTTAATTCATGTTTTACCTTTTATTTTGTTTAATTGTTTATTTTGTTTAATTTTTGCTTTCAAATCAAAAAACATTTGGGAAACAATCTCAGGTTGATTTAATTCATACATAGATATTATCCTTAGCAATCCATGTTCCCTTGGGTACGATATTTGGGGTCTTAATCTATATTTCCCTGTATTACTAAGCCGATCTAGTATACTTGCTAGACACCGGTCAAGTTTTTGGCGCCGTTGCCGGGGAACAGCGGTGTTGTTTGTTTAATATCTTTGGTTGAGTTAGTCTGAGATTTTTATTTTTATTTTGTTTTTAATTTGGTGATTGTTCTTTGCAGGAACAATTCTAAACATCTTTCAAGATGATGCAAGATGAGGTCCAAGATTATGAATTGTATCTGTTGAAACAACGAATGAATGATCTACTAAGAGAAAGAGAGGAAATAGAACGATTGCGTGCACAATCACAAAATCCTTATTCATCACCACCCATGGCTGAAGATTCTTATTCTCTTTGGACTTTGAGAGCACAAATGGAAGAATTGAAAAGAGAGAATCAAGAACTACAATACTCAAAAGAGGCCTATATCTCCGAGAATCAACGTCTTCAAAACCAGCTTATATGTAAGGACGAGCAACTTAGGACAGAAAAAGAAAGATGGAAGGCCACACAAGAAGCTATTCTCTCCGAAACCGAAAATGTTTGTGACTTGCTTATAAGAAAGGAAAGGGAATATTATGCTGAAAAAGGAGAGTTGGAGGCTACATTAAAGGCTCAAGGGGAAAAGTTTAGAATTCAAGAAGAGAAAATAAGGGCTCAAGAGGAGACAATTAAAAGTCAAGAACATTTATTAAGGGATAAAGAGCATGGAATTGAAAAGTTGGAATCTAAGCTAGAACTTTTGAGCACACAAGGTGATGATGGTAAGGAAAAGGAACAAAATCATTCATTTATGGAGGATAAGGAACAAGAGGATCAATTCATATTTGAGGATAAGTTGTATGTTTATTTAGAAGGTGTAGGATCTTTTGTAGAGAATTTTTCACCAAAGGAGCAAGAAGGAAAGGATTCTCAAGTGGAGATACCGAATTCAGTTCGCTTGAAGGATTTATTTAGGCTAGAAGAGCCGGTAGAGTTCGTCATAAATTAGCCAAAGGATGAGTCATATTTTATTGAAGATATGGAGTTTCCAGCTTTGATAAACTATGACAAGTTTCTTTTACTAATGGGAGAAAATGAGGAGCAAAGTCCGGAGAGACCTATGTTTGGATCACAAGCTCGACCTCCGGAGAGTAACAAGAGTCGAGCTGGGACTCAATAAACCAGAACTTCTTCTTTAACTCTTCTCTTTAAATTTTCATTTTTTATGTTTTGCATGTTTTTTGTTCTGCTATTGTTTTTATCTTTTAAGGTGTAATGTAGGTTTGTTATTTGTTTGTGTCTTTTAATTCATGAGTTTATGATATGGGTTTGAACAAAAAGCTACTTCTAATGATTCTTATGCTTTATAATTAAATTTGGATTAGTAAGAGCTTTTAAAGGAATTAAAGAGCTAATATGATTTTTGAGGTAAGTGAAATTGAACTTGTCAAAGATTTATGAGTTGGATAGATATGAGTTTGATTTTAAGCTTCATGAATTTGGCATATGATGAGTTAAGAATGGACTATAATTGGAATTTAATTAATTGATAAATGTGCATATTGTTGGCATAATTCGATTATAGCTTGAAAAGAAGGAAATGAGTATGAGCTGTAATTGATTTATATGGTTCAAACAATTGGTTTATATTGTTAATATGATTGATTGAAAAAAGATGAATTAAGATAAATAAAAATTAACTTGGTGTTTTCACGTGCAGGAATCAAGCCAGTCAATGCTGTGTGTTTGATTCATGAAGAGAGTATAAAAATCAAGTTTTAAGAAGACATGTTGGAACAAATTCGTGCATATGATTCAAATACAAACACATACGCAGTAACGGGTTGAAGAGGTAAGATTGCATTTCATTTAAGCATGACCGCGTGTGGTCTCTCTATGAGAATCAACATGGCCACGGGTCGAAGAAGTAAAGAGTCCATATAACTACACATGACCACGTGTAGTTCTTCATTGAACCTCACGTGGCCACGCCTAAGAACTCTGCCATTCCATGTTAAATTCACGTAACCACGTGGATTCTTGTACAAAGACCATACGTGGCCACGCCCCATCCAAGAAGAATTGTACACGTGACCACGTGTAGTTCTTCATTGAACCTCACGTGGTCACGCCCTCTTTTCATGCCTATATCCTCATTTCACGATCTTTTATTTTGCTCCATCTTCATTTTCTTTTGCTCCCTCCCATGCCCACGTCCTCCCTCTCAAGTGCCTTCATACGTGCCCACGTGTATGCATTCATACATTGTCCACTTTGTCACCTATGGATAGTATGCATTGAGCACTTAAGCAAGTTTGGCCTAGTTACATTTATTCACTTAGTTACCATGTTTATTAAGTCTTGTTCATTGCACTGCATTTGGTTTAGAGGCATGTTTGCTTGTTAACTTAATTCCATTGACCTCTTGCCTTCTTTTTGACTTGATTATGGTTTTAAGTATGGTGAGCTTACATTTTTGGTCACTAACTTGTTTCTCAAAAGTGATAAAGTGTGTTGATATTTTCATACTTTGCTGAGGACAGCAAGATTTTAAAGAGGGGGATAGAGCTCAGCCGAGCTGAAATTGAAGACCAATTTAAGGGAGTTTTTCTTACCTTACTCAGTTTCTTACTCATGAATTATGTTGTTTTAGTTGGTTTAGTTGTTTAGTCTAGTTTTGTTTTTAGTTTGCATGTTTAGTTTTTTAGTTTTGCATGTTAGTTTAGTTTATTCATTTATCATTTATTGTACATTTAGCTTAATTCGCCCTAGTTATTCTCAAAAATTAAACTTTGAACTTGAATTTAGAATGTGCAATGTTTAAAATTCTTGTTTAGCATTAGAACAAGCATGTTGTTTAATGAATTTTTAGCTAGTTTCATATTCAACTTGACTTATATTTGTTAGTTTCTACATTTTTGAGCACTTAAGATCGGTTTTTATACTTTAAAGAAAAACAATGCATTGAAATAGTTAAGTGATGAATTTTAGAACACTAGAACCTTCCTCATCACCCTTCAAAGCATATAAATAACTCAAAATAACTTGGAAAGTGATCTAGGCAATGTTTTTCTTGTTAAGCCATATCTTAACTTATTTCCTACCTTATATGCATATTTATCCTTTGTTAGCCATTTTGAGCCTAATGAGGTATGCTGAATGCGTGCCATATTTATTTTTTTTCTTCTTTTCTTATTACACTTATTTATTTCACCATATAGCCTAAAAAGCTTTTAGCTTCCCTTCTAGAATTGGCCACTCTAGGATTGGATGGATTAATAAGAATTGGGTATTTTGATGGGTGTGATAAGATGTTGTTGATTTTATTGTTAAGAGCTATTGTTGAAGTCAAGTGAATAGTGAATTTTGATTTTGTGATTACCCATGTTATTATTGTATTGCCAACATCAAAGCTAGTGAAAAAAAAAAAGAAAAAAGAAAACAAAGAAAGAAAAAAAGAGAAAAAGTGAAAGAAAAAGAAAGAAATTTACAAATAAAGCTAGCATGTATGGCAAAATCTTAAGTGTGGGGTAGTTACAAGAAAAAATGGTTATGACTTCTTCAAAAAGGGTATGAATTGTGAATGAAAAAGAGTTTCAATTATTATTTCTTGTTCGTAAAAGAGCTTTGAATTATGAAAGGTTGGGAAATTTTGGCTAAATTCTGTATTGATTAAGTTAATGGGATGATATTTGTGAATTATTAGTCTATTTTATCTTAGAGTGGCTATTCTTATTATTGATCTTTTATCCATTCTTTGATAACCAATACCTAAGCCCCATTACAACCTTTAAAAGACCTATGTGATTTTAAGTTTGTTGTTGAGTTGTTTAGCGGAGATGACCTTCGGGTTCCGGTGCTAAAGGAGAGGCCTATGGTGTTTCTAGAGTTTCAAGTGCGAAACCTTGAGTATACTTATGTGTACATTCATTCTAACCTTGACTATGAATTTGCATTGGTGTTTTGGATTTTGAAAATACTTCAATTGTTTTGGTCTTGCACACACACACAAGGAAACTAACTTATATTGTCTTGATTGAATTTATTCTAGTTGAAAGTTTTATTAAGTGCTCTTGTTAATTGTTAACTTGGTTTTGAAATGAATGATTCTTTATTTAAGTTTGATTATTTTGAGAAGTTGGTTTGTCCTAATTTGCTCGAGGGCGAGCAAAGTCTAAGTGTGGGGTATTTGATAATGGTGAATTATATGATGTTTTTAGTATGTTTTTATGTGTTTGATTGAGTTAATTTTGTGTTAATTAGGTTTAATTTGAGTTTAATTCATTAGTTTTGTGTTTTTAGAGTTAATTCTGTGTTTTGCATGATTTTCAGGGCTAAAATGATGAAAAAGGGCTTAAAGTGTGAAAAGTGCAAAGTTTTAGACCAAAAGCGTAAATATTGGAAGTTTAAGCGAGAAAACTAGCTCTTAGTCCAGAGGATGGAGCCGTGGCCACGTAAAGATATTGAAAGAATTTACACGTGACCACGTGTAAGAGTAAAGTGAAGGGTAACGTGGCCATGTGAAGTAGAAATGAAGGAATAAGAGAAAAAGGACGTGACCACGTGAAGAAACAAAGGAGAAAATAAGCCATACACGTGACCACGTGTGAGGGAGTGTACATTCCACACGTGGCCACGTGTGAGGAAGGAAAGGAACACGTGACCACGTGTTCCGCAATGCAAAAGGATGCGTGGCCACGTGATTTTACTCTCCTATTGCGCGAAGGATTCGTCAGACTTCCTGTTTTGAGCAGACTTCCTTTCCTATTCTGATTCTGCAATTTTGGAAGAAATCTACCACGTTTTTGCCTATAAATAGAGTCCCAAAACACAGAAGAAAGATAGATAGAGATCAGATCCTTAGTTTAGCTTTGTTTTTCTTAAAGTTTTTCTTTTACGTTCTTAGTTTTCAAGTTTTTATTCAAGCTTTTGTTTTTAGTTTTAACTATGTCTTTTGAGTAGTTTTCTTTAACGTTTGCTAAAGGATACTTGAATTCTTGACTTGTATTGTTATGACTTTATTTTGAGCTTAATTTCAATATCGGTTGATTATTTCTTGGTTTTAAGCATATTCTTATCCTTTATTGAGTTGAGATTGATTGTTGGTTTATTGAATAAATAACTAAAAATTGGTTTTGACATAGTTAATGATTTGCATGTTCTTGGATTAACTCTTTAATGTTTATGCATGATTATTATCCGAAATATGAGATGATTATGTATGAATTTTATTGGTTAATACTAAGAGAGGAAGAATCAAGAATGAATTGGAATTGAATCACTTGAGAAAGGCTTCAATGAATATTTAGGAAGTTAAAACTAGATTTGCATGCTAAGTATTAGATTTGTCTATGAGTTTAATACTAAGAATGATAGACTTGAATAAAGATATCTGGCTTTATTACTAGTTTTTCCATAATCACTGGTATTATTCTTTGAATTTAAGTCATTACAATGAAAGTTAAGGTGGATAGTTTCCTTAGCAAAAGAATCTCAGTTATTGTTTTGTTTTTAATTCATGTTTTACCTTTTATTTTGTTTAATTGTTTATTTTGTTTAATTTTTGCTTTCAAATCAAAAAACATTTGGGAAACAATCTCAGGTTGATTTAATTCATACATAGATATTATCCTTAGCAATCCATGTTCCCTTAGGTACGGTATTTGGGGTCTTAATCTATATTTCCCTGTATTACTAAGCCGATCTAGTACACTTGCTAGACACCGGTCAGTGACCCCAGTGCTTACAAGGTGCTCATAGTGTAGGAGACTATGAGGGCTTACCACTTGAGCTCCCAACAGTAGTAAGCACCTCTGCCACCTCGGTCATAGGGTAACTAGCATGCTTTCCCTCACTCGCCTTAGGATAAGGCCCAGTACATGGATATGGATCTAGGGGCAAGTTTAGATGAGCTGCTAGGTAGCTCTACAACACAACCTATTCCACTAGAGGCATAAACTCTTACTCCTTCTCTATTATAACCACAATCCATCCTTTCATGCATTCGAGAGGTTCAAGCCTTATTTAGACCCTGGAGCCTCCACATCCAAAGCTCCACCATCATCAAACACTAAAGGTCCTCCACTAAATGACACAGTTCAAAGGTTAGCTAGCTTAGAGGCATCCGTACAGGTGTTGTAGGCTACCATCCAGGCTATATAGCAGCACCACCAATAGGACATCCAGGCTATATGAGCATAATATCAGAGGGACATAGATAGGATGATGGCAACATTTGATGCAATAAGTTAATGATTTAATAGCACTTTATTAGTGGTAGATGACTCGGTGACCATAATAAGGCAATAAATAGAGAGAGGGAACTATTCCCAAGGTGTCGTAGACTATAAAAAAAAGGCATAATGTAACACCCTTATCCCCTAAATAGTTGTAAACACTATATCCTATATCTTTAAGCATGCTTGCTGGGTTTAATGCTCGAAATATTTTTTTTTCAAACTTCAAATATAAATCCGACATATAAACTATATTATTAACACTTTACTGTATACTTAAGAGTATTTTTAAATAATACAATATTTATATCTATTAATCATCTTTACATCACATCCTTGTCAAAGTAAATATGAATCTTGTCATCAAAATGCATTCAACAGTAGACTATACTTTCAATCTCTCTCTTGTGTTGGCCATCCCGCTGCAGATATCATCCTAGGGAAAAATCCTTACTTGCAACCTACACGGATGAAACACCCGTGCTAATCTATAAAGCTTAGTGGGGAATAAAAACATGTGGACGACCCCTTTTAAAGGTCGTCAAGATAAAAACCCATATATACACATCTTAAAGCAAATAAACCAATCATTATAAATAATATTTATAATAATCTCCCATAATTATATTCTCTTTTGCCATACTTATAACCAATATCAATACCTATTGATATTTCCTTTGCTTATCAATTTATTACCTTTATCATTATTCATTCATTACTTTGAATCCTATACATCAAGCTTACTTTTTGGATTTCTATATGTTACTCTTGACCAATTACTTTGAATTATTAGTTATCAAACATTGATTACTATATTATTCGTGTATTAATATCAATTGCCAAACATTTTAATAACTATGCCATATTTCTATCACTTATTTACAAATATTTATATATACTTCATCTATACTTTATGAGTTCCCACATTTTGATTTTAGTGATCACTTTGATATACTTAACTATCTTAGAAATATGGTACTATATTGAGATAAATTATATTCCTTATACATATGTATAATATATTCCATGTATAAGATGTATTCTCATTCGTTTGAATACTTACTATTATATCTTTACCTTGTATATTTTTCAACTTTTAAAGCATTTCGATATTACCATTGCTTCATCAGTAATCACACTCATCACACTTTATATATAGAAATTTATTTAACATGTAATCAATGGATTAGAAAATCTTGACAAATCTAACAACTTCACATAGTAAATAATAAAAGCATTTGAAAAGCTTAACAGTTAACTTAGGATGCTTGTATTGTATACTGACTGAGATTATTCATACATTTAACTCATTTAAGCAATTTCAAACATTTGGAACCAATTATAAATAGCATACATATCATGTGTTACTTGGTAACCTCTATTTATTTAAACTTATGAAACAATACAAGCAAATCATGTCAGACATGTAATCAAGCAATATCCTTAACTCTTATATGATGTTTGCTTTGTACTTTATACTTTAATGTTTGTACTATACTTATAGTTTAGATTGCCTACGTTTGAAAGGTGGATAATGTTAGTGTAAGCCCTAGCCCCAACGCATTGTTATAAAACACTTAAGTTAATAAATGAGGGATTTGTTTTATCTATTGTATTCCTGTGCATATCAATTAATAGAACTATCCAATAATGTTATTTCAGTTTAAGTTATCATGAGTGAGGCACATGGTTGTAAGACCTTGAGGCAATATAGACTTCATTCTAAATATTCCTAGTCAGTCATTGTTATGGGAATAACAAATGAATTAAGACTAGTATACTCTCTCTGATAAGATGAGTTCTATCTTACGGATCATAAGGATAAGAGTGTCAATCAGAGATCATAGATACATTTCTAGAATATGGTATCTAGATTTGATCCATTAATGAGAACATTACATGGTACAAGTCATAAGTGTTTTTCATGTGCAAATTTTGCATCGGAGTTCTTAGACCTAAAATCTCTATGAAACTCTTTATGAATTACTATGTACTTTGACATATACCTAAAGTACTCGTAACAGGGTGACAAGTATGGGTATGCTTGGGTATGCGCTAATTCATGTTAGAGAGCATGAGAGAAGTGAAGGGATTACCCCTTTCAATAAGAGAGAAAATATCATCGGCCACTTGATCAGTGAACTGAGAAGTGTATGGCCATACCGAGATGAAATAATAAGTAATCATTACTTATCTGAGAGTTCGGTGTCACTGAAATATCAAGAAAGGAATTAGTATATATAAGGATGACTAGTTCCATGCTTTATATTAATTCTGATATTATGGGTAAGGGACTATGCAAAATTGCATTAGGTCACTAAATGTCATTTTCATTTTCATTTAATTTGAAATGCTATAATATCTTGCTAAAGAATATATATAGCCTTTGAATTAATTTATTAATTCATTTCCAATATTAAATGGATCTATAGGATCACACACAAAGCATTGGACTTAAAATATTTAAATAGTGTATTGGGCATTAATTTGGGCTTTTATTTAAAGTCAAATTAATGTATGTAATGGGTATTAAAATTGCTAAATGGACTTTGACCCAAGAAGAGTGAAAAACACAGCAAAAGGAATGATAAATTGATTATTTATTTATCTTTAGATATTTGATTTTTTATCTTTAGATAATTAAGTTAATTAAATTTAAATTCCTATATGTCTTTGAATCAAGATATACCACTTAATTAAAAAGTGATGGAGGCTGAAATTACTACCTAAATGCTAGTGAATTTTGGCACACACAAAAACCCTAAGCTAAGTGATATATATAAATAAGAAGTAACTTTACTAATTAGGTTTTTTCTCTCTCTAAGCTGCCATTCTCAAGGGAAAAGGACTCTTCTTTCTTCTCTTGGATTTTGGGCAGCCATTGGTGAACTTTAGAAAGAACAAGATCAGGTCTTGTGTCTTTAGTTTAATACCCATTGCCAAATACACAAATATTAGAGCTAGCACTCTAGGTTTTAAGCCATCCTTACTAGTGTGTGTGTGAGCATAGAGAGGAGTGGCGTAAAGACAGCTTTTTTGGCATTGGTGATCAAGATCTAAGGCATATAAGTCCATCTTATTTGCTGGTCATCTTTAAAATCAAGTTTTAAAGTGCATCTAACCTTGTAAGTTTTAAAAACCCTAAAATTGCATGTTTCGATTCTTTGTTCTATATTGCATGGCATTTATGATCCAAATTTTTAATTTTTTCGCTATGTGATCATCATGTTTATGCCATGTGATATTCCTTCAGATAACGAGATCGGTAGATAATCAAGGGTATCAAAACGGTGGATATCCAAAGATATCAAAACTATAGACCTATATGGGGTCGACTGTACAGTGGACCGGTCAAATGGACCCAAACAGGGTCAACTAACAACCCAAATAGGGTTGTGCATGATCCAATAGGATCAACTGTACTTTAAACCTAAAAAGGTCAATGGTGGCAGCTGTAACATCCCTATAGGTGCCTATCTATCCATAATTAAACTCTAATTGCAGGCAATACTCTATTTAATTTTCTTTTCATCTATCATGCTTGCACTCAACTAGTCAATTTGCACATGTATAACCATAAAATAGACATATTATTGCTATTGCATAATTATGTGTGTAAGGTTCCTATAATGCTTCACATAATTTATTAATCATGCTATCATCAGATTTCACATATTAACATGATCATACTATGACAATCATGTAATGTGTCGTACCTGTTCAAGTGCTCATCATAAAATATGCCTTGTTATAAGAACTTTGCACTATAGCATATCATATGTATGTGATCATGTAAAAAGATTCATAATCGCAAGTGTATATATATATATATATATATACACACACACACACACACATGTATTCATATAGGCATATAACAAGACAAGTACTCACTATTGAGCATATGTCATCACATTATGTACTTTAACATGTTATCAATAAGGCACTATATGTGAACATGGTCATACTAATGTATTTCTTTATTTCATAGTATAAGTGCATCTTGAAATACACATTTAATCTTCATAGGAGTACATACATATAAATAATTTTTCATATAACAAGCAAGCATTTAATTTCAATCACATATGCATATTTGATATAATTATCAACAATCTTTACTTAAATACATATGTGAACATGTATATATGTATATATATTTAGGGACTTTTATCAATAATCGTATCACATGCTATATCCAATCCAATGTGTTATCATATAAACACATATTTAGCATAACTATATTTAAAGAAAATATAGAAAACAAATTAAAATTTTGCCTACACAAATCTGCATAGGGGCAGCATTCTGGGTCTAACTTGTGAGCCACTTATGATTTTGAAAATGTCATTTTTATACTAAATGACCTTCTACAATCTTATTCCCATTTGTGTCTAGTTTCCAAAGCATGAAAATTCACCTTAATATCTTATCTATAGCTTGTGATATATGAGAAAAACTATAGGCTGTTCATAGAACCAAAACAGTGTTTGTTACCACTTATAAAAATTTATAGAAGAAATTTAAGAAGGAATTAGACCAATATTTCTTCATCAAAGTTATATTTATATGTCTCTATTTTTACCATAATTTTACTTTGTAGCATTTTAACAACTCTACCAAAATTTATGCCCAATTTACTAAGGTCTATTCCCTAATAGTACATCCAATCCCTATGAATTTCAAGTCAACATTTGGCATGCTTGTATACGATTTTAATTCATACTTCCTAAATACAAAATGTGCCTTTAGGAGTCTATTATGTATAGGAATTAATCTCATAGCATTCTGACCATTGTACACAAAGATATCTCATTTTTACCACAAACTATTCCATAATTAGCTTGTATGGATGTTTCTTTAATAGACATTTGCAATTACATTAAATTTAAGTTGTAGATAAACTCATGGTATAATAGGAGTTAAGCACACAATTACATTTATTCCAACCCTAGTCATAGTATGGCAATAGTAGTCAGGTGAGGAAGCTATAGAGGCTTCAATATCGATAAAATACAATTACAAAATAAATTGCTTTCAATATTATCAAAGTTGATACACTATGACTATGGCTATTATCTTTTCTTTTTATGAAGGCAATTATATTGTTTCTACTTTTTCACATTACTCTAAGCTAATGAAAAACATAATCTATTATTAATATCAACTTATCTTATATATACCTCATCATCTCTCTTTATTATG
Source organism: Excoecaria agallocha (assembly GCA_037975025.1). Classification (NCBI taxonomy): domain Eukaryota; kingdom Viridiplantae; phylum Streptophyta; class Magnoliopsida; order Malpighiales; family Euphorbiaceae; genus Excoecaria; species Excoecaria agallocha. The sequence goes on from CM075809.1 coordinate 3,866,155, forward strand.
AAATCAATTTTACTATATTGCACTCCTAAACACTGTATATTATTTACGCTATCTATATTTTCTATACGTTGTCAAGCAATTTCAATTCTAAATCATTTAATGGCACTTATCTGCATATACTTAATGCTATGACATTAGACTCTAATTTGATACATAAAGACGTCAGCATATAATTACTCTCATATACTTTCATTTATGTACATATCTATGCCATACTATAGATTAAATTATTAAGTTAAATTAATCTAAAAACCCTTCGTTCCTACTTTATAGATATTATAATTATCGATTAACATGCTCATCCTAGTAAGCTTGTTGATTGAGAAATTGTTAATTGAGTCCTTAAGTGATTAACAATGTATTTGCAATTGTTCCTTCATGCTAAACATACTCACTCTCTACTGCTCACTATCCGATTTTTACATAATATTTTTCACATGGAAAATGACATTTTTCAAGAAATGTTTCTCTTAACAATTGATACTTAAGATTTTAACTATATACTATAAAAATTTCAAGTCATTTTGATGTATATCCAAGGAGTTATAACATAAGAAACACTTAATACTCCAATGACCTGCCAAATGCAAAATGGCCACAGTTTTGGGCATTTTTGAGGATCTTAAAGGCCAAATTTCATTATTGTTATTTCTATAACATTTGTAGGCACAGAAGTCCCAGTTCTATCCCAACTAGAATCATCAAATTTAGAGTTCAAAAACTCAACTTTTGATCAAAATAGTCATTAGAGGTTAATCTGAATTTCTGGACAGCACTTTCACATTAATGCCTAATATCCTTATTCAAGTCAATATACTTATAAAATCCATAATCAACACAAGTATTAATGCATGGAAGAAATAATCGTTCCCAAACCTAGACATGCAACTCAAATCTTCTTCAAAATTCTCTTTTTTTCTCTCACTATCTTCTTCTTTCAATATCCTAATTTTCTCCTTCTTTTCTTTTCACAAAAATTTCATCCATTAACACAAACTTCCAGCATTTAACTCAATCTACTATTAACCAAAACAAGAAGATGAAGAAGAAGAATTACTAATTAATAAGATTACCTTAATGATACATACTAACTTCTCTTGATTAATTAAACATGCATGAATTTCTCTTTAAAGATTTTTCTTAGAGAAAGATTAGATATAGAATATAAGATATGAGAAGAAGAATAAATTTCTATAGCTCTATAATGGCCTAAATGTCTGACTGATCATGAATAGTACTTTCCGATAATGAATAGTGTCTCCAAGCTGAAAATGATACCCGAAAATGAAATATATTTTATTAGACCATTGGAAAGTACTAGTCACGGGTAGTCCGGGGTTGAAATTTGAAGTGAATTTGAGGTCAAATAGGCCTCCGAAAGCCAAAAGAACGAAAATCGAGAAAATTAGGGTTTAGAGTTTTAATTGAATTTTTGATTGTTTTGGTTATTAAAAATAGCAAATGAAGTCTAAAAATTATCAAAATTGCAAATGTACCTAAAATAATATGTAGATTATTTTGGTAGCAAAAAGTGAATTTTTCGGTAACACCGATATTTTTAAATTGGACAAATAAAATTGAATCGGACCCGAAACGAATTCTGATTGGGCTGAAATTTTAAGTATAAACTATTTTGATGTTATATGAATAATGGAATCAAATTTGAAGAGAATTGAAGTTGGAAAGTGGGAGAAATTAATTAGGGCCAATTATTAGGTAATTATCAGGCTTAAATAATTAAATTATTCAAGGCCAAGGTAAACCCAGCCAAGGCCCAACTTGAAGAGATATATAAGCCCTTACTCTCCAAAATTCTCTAGCAAAAAGTTCCTCCTTCTTCAGTCCTCTTGGTGGCCGAATCACTCCTTTCTCATTTTCCTATCTTTTTCTTTCCTTTTTTCACCAAATCTCACCAAATCAAAGCCTAATAAAGTGATTTCAGCCCTCTCTAGAGTATCCTAACCAGCTCTAATATGTGATTCAAGGAAGAGAATCAAGAGAAATCAAGGATTAAAATTTAGGTGTCAAAGTTAGGTAAGTGAATTAATTGATTTTAATTTTGTTTTTAGGTGCCTACTACTAGTTTTGGGTGCCTAGAATTCATTTTTGCTATTAATTTTAGCATTTGAGGCTAAAATAATTGAGTTTACTTTGATGGGAATTTTGGTTTGTGAAGGAATTCAAGAAGAGGAGCAAATTTCTCAAGCCAAAAGAAAAGGAAAGGAAGTCTAGGCAAGGCTAACCAATAGAAAAAGGTGTGTGGCTAATTAATCCTTTTATTTCCCTATTAATTAAGTGAATTTCTTTTAGGTTTCTTAAGAAAAATTTCATATATTAAGGTATAATTGAAAGTAATGCTATATTCATGCATTTAAGACTATATATGCTTATGAGAGACCTTACATGAAATTAAAGGAATTTATATGGTGGAGTTATAGTGTAGGCCGAATGGTATTTCAAAAGAAACTAATGAAACTTTGAGTGATTTTAGTGATTTTAAGCTTTCTAATGTTAATACTAATGTAAATTAATAGTTATGAATTTTTATAAAATTTATGGGAATTAAATGAATATTTTCGGAATAAATTTTAGTTAGGTATTAGTTGAAAAATGTGAAATTTGAATGAATTATGGCATAATTTATAGATTAAATGGTGAACTACTGTGAAATGATTCATAGATTGTGTAAAGAAGACTGACTGTAATTATAAGGCACTGATACTATATTGACAAGGAATGAAAAGTAAGGAAAAGAATGAAAGATTAACTAATAAAAGGAAAATTAAGAAAAATATGTGCCCTTAGAAAGAGTCAGGCAGTAAAACCTAGTTCAGGATATAATTGGCTGGCCATAGGGATATATATACCGCAGTGCAAGTCATGGCGACTTGCTTTACTATGGTTGGATCGTTTATCTCCATAGTATATATATCATACGTACTGTCATATGTTCACATGTTATATGAGAAATAATTTTTGGAGGTCATTTGTCATTCTGTTGTGCCCTGTAGGGTCTACGTCCTGCATATCCGGTCTGAAAGTTTTCTGCCGGGTTAATACTAGGGGCATATTGATAAGAAATTCTAAAAGTGTAAAAAGAAAGTTAAAATAAAAGTTTAATATGAAAAAGAACTAAAATGAAAAGAGTTTAAAAGTTTAGGGGTAAAATGGTAATTTTCCCAAAAGATGAAGTTAATGAGTAAAAATGAGAAGTAAATAATTAATAAGGGTAAAATGGTAATTCGGTTAATTAATTGTTTAAAAAGTCAACCTTAATAAGTTAAAGGATTAAAATGTAATTTTACATGAAAGAAGTTAATACAAGGATTAATCAGTAAATTATAAGCTAATTAATAGGTTAAAATAAAAAAATAAGGAATAAAAGGGCAAATTAGTAATTAACAGTATAAAAGGTCATTTTTGGAACAAAATGAGAAGTTTAAGGACTAAATTGAGAATATAGTAAAGTTTATAACTTAAATCAAAAATTAATTGTTAATAAAATAAATATTGCTTTTAAATAAGAAAAAATCAAAAATAAATAACTTAATTGAAATTAGTTAGAAAAAGGAATATTTATAAGGGAAATGCCATGATTTTTAGTTACCATTAGGCATGTTTAATGCTCAGTACGTAGGATTTACTGTGTGCAGATACAGATAATTTGGAGCGTGGGTACACGGGAGAAATTGAAGCTGAACAGCTAGAAAGAATATTTTGTGGCATGTATATATACCCATTATGTTTTGTTTTATGAGAACGATATTGTATCGATAATCGTACTTTGTATTGTACATAGTGGTATGTGGATGAGAAATTGCAGAGAATGGATGGTATGCATTATTACTTGATAATATATGTGAATTTTTTATATGATTGGATTTAAACTGTTGTGCCTCTGAGAGGCTGTGTAATTGTCTACTTTTCAGGGGGCTAGTTAAGAATATAGCCGTTATATTGCCAAAATTTTATTAAATGTATAGTAAATTCTGAACATTTATAGGTTGAGGATTAATGAAAGTCATATATGCATGATGATGATTAAGTTAAAGGATAAAAAAGAATTTCTGATCAATTGTCTATCCGATAAGACTGTTACAGTAAGGGTGTTACATTTTGTGGTATCAGAGCATTGATTTAGTCAGTTCTAAGATCAGAGTAGGAATAAGTATGATCTATTTGTTTATATATACATGCCAATTGTAAGTAATAAAGTGTGATGAAAATCTAATGTGTACTTGCTCCTTTCTGTTTTATAGTGTAAAGATGTCATCTGATTAAGATAGACAGGTGGGGGATGGTAAAAGTGAAGCTTCCATATGTACTAGACAGCAGGAGGCCCCACAGCAGCAGGCTTCCTCTTCGGCAGTGCCACCTCCACCCCCACAGTCAGACTTCCTTAATCTTATGGCTGACTACATTCAGCAACGACTACAAGCAGGTCAAGCTCAGTCCTCCCATACTGTTGTTCAAGTTTAGCCAGCTCCACCTCGAAGAAGACCTATTTTGGAGTAGTTAAAAAGGTTGGGAGCTGAAGACTTCTCTGGAATGTATCCTTTGACACCCTCATAGGTTGAAAATTGGTTATTTAAGATAAAGAGGCTTTTTAAAATCACAAACAGTTCAGTAGAAGAAAAGCTAGAAGGTATAGTTGCTTTGTTGCAAGGATCAGCTTTTGTTTGGTGGGATTCAGTTAGGAGGAACACCCCAGTTGATCAGTTGACTTGGGATTTCTTTGTGTCTCAATTTAAGCTTAATTATATTGGGTCTGAGTATAAATTGGCTATGCAGGATGCCTTTTGGAGGCTTAGGCAGGGTAATAGATCAGTGGTTAAGTATGAGTGAGAGTTTGAGCGCCTTAGTGCTTACCTTGATGAAAGTCAGTCTACAGATGCAAAGCTATGATAGAGGTTTGAGAGGGGATTGCATATTGAGCTCAAACAGATTATAGGGACCCAGCAATACCCTACCTTAAGAGCTATGGTGGAAGCATCCATTAAGTTAGAGACCATCCAGACTGAACAGGCTGAGAGGCAGTCTCGATTTCAGTAAAAGAGAAAGCAAGGACAGTCGAGCAGAAAGGGTGACCAGAGTAAGAAGTCAAAGGGATCATTTACACCTTAGAGTCGTCCTCCAATTCCAGTAGGACGGGGTAGGGGTAGTGCTACTCGTGGCAGAGGTTCAGCTATACCAACTGCCAGTACCCCTAAGGATAGAGACAGTGGGACAGCTACAGCTTGTGATTATTATGGAAAATTTCATTATGGGGAGTACAGATTTCAGACTGAAGCATGTTTTTTCTGTGGGTCTAGGGAGCACCAAATTAAAGATTGTCCGGCATTACCGACTGCTTCAGTTGCATCTCATGCATCAGGTACTGGGTCCTCTGCACCGAGAGGTCATGGTAGGGGAGCTGCCCCCATCACATCAGCCTCTAGACCAGTTGGGAAGTCATCTCAGGGTCAGAGAAGATCTGCAGGCCAGACTTATGCTGTGAGAGCTAGAGATGAAGAGGATGCTCTAGATGTGATAATAGGTACATTTCTCCTATTATCTGACTCAGTTCATGCTTTGATTGATCCTAGTTCAACTCATTCGTATATTAATACTGCATTAGCTCGGGATAAAGGGATGAAAGAGGCATGCTTGGACTAGGATATCTTGATAAGTAATCCTCTGAGGCATAGTGTAGTGGTAAACAGGGTGTACAAATAGTGTCCTATTAGTGTCCAGGGACACATATTCCTGGCAAATCTTATTGAGTTGCCTTTCCATGAGTTCGATGTGATTCTAGGGATGGATTGGCTATCCGCCCACCAAGTGACTGTTAATTGTAAAAGAAAAAGAGTTACCTTAAAGCTTGAAGATGATTGAGAAATTATAGTGGTAGGTGTGAGGCATGATTTTTTGTCTAATGTGATATCTGCTACAGCAGCTAAGAGATTAATCGGAAAGGGATGTGTAGCCTACATGTGTTATGCAGTAGAGGCAAGGAAAGACAGTCCAAAAGTATTAGAGGTGCCTACTGTTAGAGAATTTTCAGATGTTTTCCCTGATGAATTACCAGGTATACCACCTAACAAGGAAGTAGAATTTTCTATTGATGTTGCTCCAAGCACCGCCCCTATATCCATTGCTCCTTATAGAATGGCACCTGCAGAGTTAAAGGAATTGAAGATTCAGCTACAAGAATTACTTGATAAGGGATTCATCAGGCCTAGTGTTTCTCCTTAGGGAGCACTAGTTCTGTTTGTTAAAAAGAAGGATGGGACGCTCAGGCTATGCATTGACTATAGACAGCTGAATAAAGTCACCATAAAGAACAAATATTCCCTTCCTCACATTGAAGACTTATTTGACCAGCTAAAAGGAGTGGGCGTATTTTCAAAGATTGACTTGAGATCAGGCTATTATCATATGGGAGCAAAAGCTACAGATGTGCCTAAAACTACTTTTGGTACTCGGTATAGACATTACGAGTTTTAGTCATGCCGTTTGGGCTTACAAATGCACCGGCTACCTTCATGGATCTGATGAATAGAGTTTTTCATCCTTATCTGGACCAGTTTGTAGTGGTCTTCATCGACGACATTCTGGTAGATTCTAAGACACCAGAGGAACATAATAAACATCTATGAATTGTCCTACAAACTTTAAGAGAGAAGCAGTTGTATGCTAAGTTCAGTAAATGTGACTTCTGATTGAATGAAGTATCCTTCTTAGGCCACGTGATTTCTGCAGAATGTATTAAGGTGGACCCATCAAAGATTGAAGTAATTCTTTAGTGGAAGCCACCTACAAATGTGATCGAAGTGAGAAGCTTTTTGGGGTTAGCTAAATATTACAGGAGGTTTATAAAGGGTTTCTCCACCATTGCAGTTCCACTGACTCGACTATTACAGAAGAACACCAAGTTTATGTGGATGGACAGATGTCAAGAATGCTTTGAGAAACTTAAAAGTATGTTGACTGAAGCTCCTATCCTCTCTCAACCTGAGCCGGGTAAGGATTTTGTGATCTACAGTGATGCCTCCAGGAATAGACTAGGCTGCGTTTTGATGCAGGAAGGCAGGGTGATTGCTTATGCCTCTCGACAGCTCAAGACTCATGAAAAGAATTATCCTACTCATAACTTGGAGCTAGTGGCTATAGTTTTTACATTGAAGATATGGAGGCACTATCTATATGGAGCGAAATGTTATATTTATACTGATCACAAGAGTCTGAAGTATTTGCTTACTCAGAGAGAGCTTAACCTTAGGCAGAGGCACTAGTTGGAGTTGATAAAAGACTATGATTGTTTTATCGACTACCATCCAGGAAAGGCTAACGTGGTGGCTGATGCACTTAGCAGAAAATTCATTACAGGTAATGTAAATGGTTTCAAATGAATTGATATAAGTAAGTGATATGTGTAATTGATTAATAGTATTGCTTGCAGCTCTTCGAGCTTTGAATATTAGTTTGAGTATGGCTTCAGACGGAGCTTTACTGGCAAAAATGCAATTGAAATTAGTCTTTGTGTATCAAGTGAAATTGGCTCAAAAAGAGGATGACCGACTGAAAACTATTATGAATAAAGTACAGGATGGCAATGAAGGAGACTATTCCTTAAATGAAGATGGAAGCCTTTGTTACAAGAAAAGACTCTGTGTTCCTGACCAGGAAGAGTTGAAGAAGAATATTCTTACAGAGGCACATCATAGTAGTTATGCTATGCATCCTGGAAGTAACAAGATGTACCAGGATTTGAAATCTTATTACTGGTGGCCAAGAATGAAACGAGATGTGACAGAATTTGTAAGTAAATGTTTGATAGCAAGTAAAGGCTGAGCACCAGGTTCCTTCTGGACTACTCCATCCTATTTTAATACCAAAATGGAAATGGGATAGGGTTACTATGGATTTTGTTACGAGATTGCCTGTCACTCAAAGGAAGCATGATGCTATTTGGGTGATTATTAATCGACTTACCAAATCTATTCATTTCTTACCAGTCCTGATGGATTATTCTTTGTTGGCAGAAATCTATATTAATAAGATAGTAAGACTTCACGGAGTACCATCATCCATTATTTCAGATAGGGATCCTTGGTTTACCTCTTATTTCTAGAAGAGTCTATAAAAAGCTCTGGGTACAAGACTCCATTTCAGCACAACATTTCATCCCCAGTCAGATGGTCAGTCAGAGAGGGTAATTCAGACTCTAGAAGATATGTTGCGATGCTGTGTACTAGAGTTTGGTAGTAGTTAGGAAAAATATCAGCCTCTTACAGAATTTGCCTACAACAATAGTTATCAATCTAGTATAAAGATGGCTCATTTTGAGGCTTTATATTAAAGAAAATGCAAGACTCCTCTATGTTAGACCGAGTTAAATGAAAAGAAATTGATTGGGTCTGATTTAATTCATGATTCAGAAGAAAAAGTACAAATTATCAAAGGCAGATTGAAAGAAGCCATGGATCTACAGAAATCTTATGTAGATCTGAAGAGAAAAGACATTGAGTTTCAGGTCGGAGACAAAGTTTTCCTGAAAGTATCTCCATGGAAGAAGATCTTGAGGTTTGGCAAGAAAGGGAAGTTAAGTTCAAGGTTTATTAGTCCCTACGAGATACTTCAGCGAGTAGGTCCAGTAACTTATCGATTGAAGCTACCTTCAGAGTTAGAAAAGATCCATGATGTGTTCCATGTGTCAAAGCTCAGAAGGTACAGATCTGACCCTAGCCATGTCATTACACCAACAGATATTCAAGTACAACCAGATATGACTTATGAAGAAAGGCCAATGAATATCCTGGCTAGGGAGATTAAACAGCTCAGAAACAAACAGGTCCAATTAATGAAGGTCCTGTAGCGCCACCACAATGTGGAGGAAGCTACTTAAGAACCAGAAGCGACCATGAGACAGCAATATCCTCTACTTTTTGAATCAGGTAAATTTTGAGGATGAAATTAATTTTTATTAGGGGAGAATTATAATGGCCTCAGCGTAGCACTGATCATGAATAGTACTTTTCAATAGTAAATAGTGTCTCCAGGCTGAAAATAACACTCGAAAGTGAAAATTATTTTATTGGACCATTGGAAAGTACTAGTCACGGGTAGTCCAGGATTGAAATTTGAAGTGAATTTGAGGTCAAATAGGCCTCTGAAAGCCAAACGAATGAAAATCGAGAAAATTAGGGTTTAGGGTTACAATTGAATTTTTGATCGTTTTGGTTATTAAAAATAGCAAATGAAGTCTAAAAATTATCAAAAATTTCAAATGTGCCTAAAACAATATGTAGATTATTTTGGTAGAAAAAAGTGAATTTTTTGGTAACACCGGTATTTTTGAATCGGACCGATAAAATTAAATTGAACCCAAAATGAATTCTGATATGGTTGAAATTTTAAGTATAAACTATTTTGATGTGATATGAATAATGGAATCAAATTTGAAGAGAAATGAAGTTGGAAAGTAGGAGAAATTAATTAGGGCCAATTATCAGGTAATTATCGGGCTTAAATAATTAAATTATTCAAGCCCAAGGTAAACCCAGCCCAAGGCCCAACTTGAAGAGATATATAAGCCCTTACTCTCCAAAATTCTCCAGCAAAAACTTCCTCCTTCTTCAGTCCTCTTGGTGGCCGAATCACTCCTCTCTCATTTTCCTCTCTTTTTCTTTCATTTCTTCACCAAATCTCACCAAATCAAAGCCTAATAAAGTGATTTCAGCCTCTCTAGAGTATCCTAACCAGCTCTAATATTTGATTCAATAAAGAGAATCAAGAGAAATCAAGGATTAAAATTTAGGTGTCAAAGTTACGTAAGTGAATTAATTGATTTTAATTTGGTTTATAGGTGCCTACTACTAGTTTTGGGTGCCTAGAATTCATTTTTGCTGTTAATTTTAGCATTTAAGGCCAAATAATTGAGTTTACTTTGATGGGAATTTCGGTTTGTGAAGGAATTCAAGAAGAGGAGCAAATTTCTCAAGCCAAAGGAAAAGGAAATGAAGTCTAGGCAAGGCTAATCAATAGAAAAAGGTGTGTGGCTAATTAATCCTTTTATTTCCCTATTAATTAAGTGAATTTCCTTTAGGTTTCTTAAGAAAAATTTCATATATTAAGATATAATTGAAAGTAATGCTATATTCACGCATTTAAGACTTATATATGCTTATGAGAGACCTTAAATGAAATTAAAGGAATTTATATGGTGGAGTTGTAGTGTAGGACGAATTGCATTTCAAAAGAAACTAATGAAACTTTGAGTGATTTAAGCTTTTTAATGTTAATACTAATGTAAATTAATAATTATGAATTTTTATAGAATTTATGGGAATTAAATAAATATTTTCGAAATAAATTTTAGTTAGATATTAGTTGAAAAATGTGAAATTTGAATGAATTATGGCATAATTTATAGATTAAATGGTGAACTACTGTGAAATGATTCATAGATTATGTAAAAAAGATTGACTGTAATTATAAGGCACTGATACTGTATTGACAAGGAATGAAAAGTAAGGAAAAGAATGAAAGATTAACTAATAAAAGGAAAATTAAGAAAAATATATGCCCTTAGAAAGAGTCAGGCAGTAAAACCTAGTTCATGATATAATTTGCTGGCCATAGGGATACATATATCGCGGTACAAGTCATGGCGACTTGCTTTACTATGGTTGGATCATTGATCTTCATAGTATATATATCATACGTACTATTATATGTTCATATGTTATATGAGGGATGATTTTTGGAGGTCATTTCTCATTCTGTTGTGGCCCTGTGGGATCTACGTCCCACATATCCGGTCTGAGAGTTTTCTGCTGAGTTAGTACTAGGGGCATATTGATAAGAAAATGCTAAAAGTGTAAAAAGAAAGTAAAAACAGAAGTTTAATATGAAAAAGGACTAAAATGAAAAGAGTTTAAAAGTTTAGGGGTAAAATGGTAATTTTATCAAAAGATAAAGTTAATGAGTAAAAATGAGAAGTAAACAATTAATAAGGGTAAAATGGTAATTCGGTCAATTAATTGTGTAAAAAGTCAACGTTAATAAGTTAAAGGACTAAAATCTAATTTTACATGGAAGAAGTTAATACAAGGGTTAATCAGTAAATTATAAGCTAATTAATAGGTTAAAATAAGAAAATAAGGAATAAAAGGGCAAATTAGTAATTAACAGTATAAAAGGACATTTTTTAAACAAATGAGAAGTTTAAGGACTAAATTGAGAATATAGTAAAGTTTATAACTTAAATCAAAAATTAATTGTTAATAAAATAAATATTGCTTTTAAATAAGAAAAAATCAATAATAAATAACTTAATTGAAATTAGTTAGAAAAAGGAATATTTATAAGGGAAATGCTATGATTTTTAGTCACCACTGGGCATGTTTAATGCTCAGTACGTGGGATTTACTGCGTGTAAGTACATATAGTTTGGAGCATGGGTACACAGGAGAAATTGAAGCTGAAGAGCTAGAAAGAATATTTTGAGGCATGTATATATACCCATTATGTTTTGTTTTATGAGAACGATATTGTATCGATAATCGTACTTTGTATTGTACATAGTGGTATGTGGATGAGAAATTGCAGAGAATGGATGGTATGCATTATTACTTGATAATATATGTGAATTTTTTATATGATTGGATTTAAACTGTTGTGCCTCTGAGAGGCTATGTAATTGTCTGCTTTTCAGGGGGCTAGTTAAGAATATAGCTGTTGTATTGCCAAAATTTTATTAAATGCATAATAAATTTTAGACATTTATAGGTTGAGGATTAATGAAAGTCATATATGCATGATGATGATTAAGTTAAAGGATAAAAAAATTTTTGACCAATTGTCTATCCGATAAGACTGTTACAGTAAGGGTGTTACAAACTCTCTCTTTAGAATGTCATCCCCTTCCACTTCTCTCTCTTTCTTGTGAATTATAATATATATATATTGAAACACTCTAATCTAATGCCTATATCATGTATCATGTTATACCTTTCAATCACATAATAGTAGGTTATTAACCCAAAGTTGTATACATTTATCATATCAAATAGTCTATTTGCATAGGTATCCTATGCATCAATTAGGTATTTCCCACAACTTCAGTCTCTTAATTACGTATGCATAATAGCTTATTCTATAACATACTCATCATTTTCATGTTAGTTATAATTGTCTTGACTTCATATCTTATCATTCATAACATTTATCAATTGATCTAGCATATTTATGACTAAGCATTTTAGCTACTATATGCATGCATGCTTTAGCATTCTTTTACTAAACTTATTACATCACTTACTTCATATTACATATATATATATATATATATATATATATATATATATATATATATATATATATATATATATATATATATATATATATATATATTTATTTATTTATTTATTTATTTATTTAAGAGCCCTTTTTATACATATTAAACGTGTAAAAGAACTTACACCAAAATATAATAAAAAAGAATCCTACATCAACTTCTACGACTTAGGTGTTGGCCTGTCCTGATGCAGAGATCGTTTCTGAGCAAAAACCTTTACAGCAGTACCTACACGGATTAAATAACCCATGCTAAGCTATAAAGCTTAGTAGGGATGCTAATTTTAAAAGACAACCACTCACAGCGATTGTCGAAAACATATAACATACAAAAGTTGATAATAATAAGAATAACATATTTAAAATAAATAAATGACAGTATAGAATATCATCATTAACAATCAATTCTCATATTTTTATTAACATGCTTGAAATTAAAGCATAACATAGGAGGATCAGTATCAAAAGTATCCAACTATCACATATGCAATGGGAAATATAGTTAAACATATTATCTCATGTATCATGCTTTATTTATATAAATATTAATTGTAATGTAATAACACAACAATTTAGCCTGCTTAAGTTCTAAAGGTGGATAATGGGAACGGTGGATACCCGAGGGTATCAAAATGGTGGATATCCGAAGATATCAAAACTATGGACCTAATTAGGGCCAACTGTACGGTGGACCGGTCAAGGACCCAAACGAGGTCAAGTAACAACCCTAATGGGCTGTGCAAGATCTAACAGGATCAACTATACTATGGACCTAAAAAGGTCGACTGTGGCAGATGCAATATCTTTATCGACGCCTATCTATCCACAATTGAACTCTAGTAGCAGGCAAAATAATTTCTAAGTTTATTTAATATATATATATATATATATATATATATATATATATATCATGCTTGCACCAATATCATATATTTTGCTCATATATAATCATATCATCATACTTATTTCTCTAGTGTACGTCATGTATTCATGTACACTTATAGTAATACAAATATCTATGTTTGAACATACATATCATCATGATCAAATTTGATCACAAATATATGTGAGATATATCCATCACAAGTCCTTACCCATGTACACGTGTGAATGTATATGTATACATATAATCCTGTATTAATAATCATATTACATTTCCTATCCAATTCATTTTGTAATCACATAAACAAATATTTAGCTTAATTAATTGAAAACAATAAGATAAAGTACATTAAAAATCTGCACAGGGTAGCATTCTGGACTCAACTTCTGAGCCACAAATGAATTTGAAAATGTCATTTTTAGGCTAAATGATCATCTAAAGTCTTATTCCCCTATGTGTCTAGTTTCCAGAGCATCAAAATTCACCTTAATATCTTACCTATAGCTCAAGATATTTGACAAATACTATAGGCTGTTCATAGAACCAAAATAGTGTTTGCTATCACTTATAAAAATTCATAGCATAAAATTAAGAGGGATTTAGACCAAAATTTCTTCATCAAAAACGTGATCATATGTATCTAGTGTACCCATAATTTTACAGCATAAGATTTTGACTTCTCTACTAATACTTATGCCCAAAATACCAAAATCTGTACCTTAACAGTACAAATAAATTCAATGAATTTCATGCTAATTATTTGACATACTTAGAAATAAAATTAGGCATTACTTCCTTCATATAAAATGTGTATTTATAAGTCTATTTTGCATAGGAATTAATCTCATGTCATTCTAATCATTTTACCTACAGATATCTCAATTTTTCCCCAACCTGGTCTAGAATCTGAAATTAAAAGTTCTCCTAAATTCAATAAATCATAAAAAATATCTAGAGGCAGAATTGAAGGTAGGTTCCTTCTTCAATTTTGTAGGAAAAATGTCTCATATAACTACAAAAATTTTAATTGTTACAATTAGAGGTCTCTATTACAACTTACACTAAATTTTCAGTCACTAGGTTAGAATATTCATCTCATCCCTTCATGCACATTTCTTACATTGTACTCTCTTTTAATTACTTCAAATTCAATTTAATCACAACAAGTTCCAGCAACCATATTCACATGCAACAACCAAATTCACATGCATTAAGGTAGCCCTAATCCCATAACTTGGCCGATTTTCCCCTAGTTTTCAATCCCTTGCAATTTCCTTTCCTTTACTCTTTCTACCCTCCTCTTCTCCTTACAATTGTATACTTAGTTGCTCTTGATTAATCAACATACAATGTCACTTAGATTGCTTGAATAATTTATAAGTTATTAATGAGAAGAGATGAAAGCTTTTCTGGTTTTTCCTCTCCAAATTGCCGACACTTCCATCTCACACACACCATCTCTCATCACATACTTAACTTATATAATAACAAGGGAAAATCCCCTTATTGGTCCCTTAAGAGTTTCCATGTCACACAACTAACACACACCTTTATGCATGCTATAATTTGACCCCTCCACTTAATCCTTCTTTTACATTGACCACTCCATTTAATCCTTTTTATAAATTGACCTCTCAATTATTCACTTATTCACATTTGCCCCTAAAGATGTCGTAATTAGAATTTTACCCCAAATTAATACTTTATACTTCAATTATATCCTCGATTAATATTAAACTATAACATTAAATTTTATTTTCATGCAATTAATATAATAATACAATAATTTATCACTTGTCCCATACTTTATATGAAATTTTCATTTTTAATTTAATCTTAATCAAATAAAAATCCTACTAAAATCATGAAAATTTCAATTAGGTTCATTTAGGGGCCTTACATATATAGTGGCAAGGTAAATTTCTTTATTGGTCCCTCAAAATTTTGCATGTTCCACTAACTTCTCTCAATTTCTTGCATGTTACACCTTTGCCTCTCATCTTCTTGCATGTTATAAATTGGCCTATCCTATTATTCTTTCTCTTAAATCAACCTCTCAAATCTCTCTTTTATTCACATTTGACCCTTAAGATGCCGAATTTACAAATTAACCCCTAAACTAATACTTTATACTTTAATTACACCCTTGAATATTATTAAACCAACAATAATAATTTAATTATGCCCTTATAAAATTCACACCATATAATTCACACATTTATCACATAATTAATGATAACTTAATAACATTTATGCCCTAAACAATATCTTAACTATATTTTTGCTCCAATTATACACACTATACACTATAATATCAATTGACTATTATATACTCTATCACATAAGACCATGAATTCATTAGATCATAACTACTAATAATTCATCCAATAATACTTAATTAGACTTTAATAATGTATAATTGCCCTTGAATTCTACTAGGGCCTATTTAGGGTCCTTACACATAAGGGGTTGGAGGCCCACCTCATAGGTTTGAGGGATGACCTCAAGCGATGTTTGGATCATCATACTTTATTGATTTTACACTTAAGGTTGGATGTCAGGCAACTGGCTAGGGCTATCAAAACCATAGTGCAGCCACTTACCGAGCACTTATCGAGGTTTGAGTTCTAGAGACCTCCACCTCCTGAGTATCATGTAGTTGAGCCTCAACATTGATCTCGACCCTCATCATCTTATCCACCATCTTCTCAGCCTTTACCAGGATCAGCACATCAATCATCACACATACCACCTAGATCACCTGACTACTATTCCCATTTGTAATTCATATGCTTATTTAGGGAGATTTATACTTATTTTTTATGTATAAATTTAATTTAATTATGTTTAAATTGATATGTATCTTTTCACATTTATTCTTATTTTATTTAATTTATTTACATACTAAACAACCTAAAATAAAAAAATGAAAATTAAAAAAATAACATTGATTAAAACAATCAATAAGTTTTCATTTACCAAAATCAATTCAATAAATCAATCAAATTTTTTATATGATAAGTGAATGGCCATGTTGCCTAATTTCCAAGATTCCAAGTGCCACACATTTAAACAAAATGAACCATGTAAAGATTAACATCTTCTTCAATTATAATAGCATACTAACATGAAATCCTTTTCACAAGTACCAAAGTCCTGTTAAAAAGCATCTCACTCATTTATATATGACATTCATGTCGAGACACTAGTGTTGGTCAACCATGGTTCTACATGTTGACATACTGGCATTAACCACACAAACTCATTTTGGCTCTATATGCCAACAAGCTAGCACTAATTAGGTATCAATAAAGGTTAACATGTTGACCAACTAATGGTAACTACACAATCAATAAAGGGTTAACACATCAACCAACTCATGGTAACTACTTAATCAATAAAAAGTTAACACATCGACAAACTAACGGTAATTTTACAATCAATAAAAAGGTTAACACATCAATAAACGAATGGTAAATACCCCATTAACAATCATCATCAATGAGGAAACCATTGCCTTAAGTACGTGTCTCTTTCTTTTGCTCTAAATTTTGGTTTGCCTAGGCACTAGTGCATTAGTCTTCCAAAAATTAGAAGCAACTGTAACCACTGGGTCCTGAGTTAGCCCAAATCAGAGTTACCTAATGAGAAAGCATTACCTATGTTACAGATGGAGAACGAAATTTTCAATCCTCGTCTGTGGTTTTCCTAAAATTTTTAAAGTGATATTGTTGGGGTTTAGTCCTTTTTGCTTTTTTTAGAAAAATATTGGAGTTTTAATTGCAAAGTTAGGGTTTTTTTGCAACAAGCGCCCATCTTTCATGAAGAGATGCCCATTTGTCACCTATTTTAACTTACCCACCTTTAGCTAGCAGTCTTTTATATCTGTGTCCTTCCTATCTATGACTCGCTAAGTTGTGCCCATTAGTCACTAAGCCATGGGCATAGGTCAGCTGATTCATTGCTAAAAGGGTCATTTTGTAATTTTGACTCCATTTTTGAGTGGCACTTGTTTGGGTGGTTTTTATGCCATTCTGCACATTTTTCACAACTAAAAGATTAGGGTAAAGATTTTATTCTAAAATGATTAGAGTTTAAACCAGATTTCCAGGGATTTTGGGGTGAGTTTAATGAATAGGTAAAGCTGGAAAGATTTTGGAATTCTATCTTGGAATTAAAAGGAAAATCTTATAGATTTTGGGGAATATCCCATTATTTTTTTAGATCTAAATTTTCTCCTAAAAAATTCTTTTACATTTTGGAGTGTTTGGCTAAGAAACATAGAGAAAAAGAGTAAGGTTTTAGAGATAAAGAAAGGGGTTTTTCTTCCAAACACCATTTTTATTTCGATTGTACAATCCAAAGAAGGACTTGAAGTACAATTCTCTTACCTTTCCAGAATCTTAACACTGAGGGTAACATTTCAGGCTCCATTTTTCTATATTTAAAACCAATTAACCATTAAGTAGATTTCTTTAGATCTATTATGTGAGATATTAATTTATTTGATTTATGAGATTTTGTGTTATTTTTCATGATTAAATGCTTATTTTAGTTTTATTGTGCCATGATTAATTAAAAATAGTTAAAATCCATGTAGAAAGGCATGTTTATAGGTTTATGTCTATTAATGCATTTTGTATTTTCATGATTAGGTTTTTGATTTTCTATTAGTTTTTAGTTTTTCATGATTTAAATGAGTTTTTTGGCCTCTAGAAATAATTTCAATACATTTTTAAGCCATTTATGCATGTTTGAATGAATAATGTATGGTAAAATGTGTGTTTTTGGCATTATGGTCTTGGGAATGCACTCAGAATGTGAGCCATGGGAAGAAAGCTTGAGTGACTCTTATCTCTTATAGTAAGTGATGGGACGTATTGGGGCTTCACTTCCCATCACGCGTCTCTTGTAGCTACCTATCCCTCCTTATCTTTGGCCATCTATGACACCCCTAGACACATTAGTTTTGTTTTGTTTATGCACTTCTTATTGTATTTATGCCATATTACATAACATATTTTTAATTTCTTATTTTTTACATGCCATTTCATTTTCTGTCATTTTTTGGTTCTACTTAATTCATTATAGTTCCAGTATGCATGCATCTATTTTTCTAACATTTATTATTATTTATTATATTTTTAATTGTTTGTTGTCCTTATTTCTCTTTTGAGCAATTAATTTCACATACATAGGTTGCTTTAGAGATTAGAGTCTTGAAGACTAGCTATAAGGCCAATGCCATAGTAACTTAAGTTTCTATACTTTACTTATCTTTGTTCTTTTTTAGGTTTCCCGTTATTTCTTTTAAATTGGGTTGTAATAATAAAATATTTTTACATGTTAACATAAAATTTCACTTAATGATTTTTTACAAAATAAAATGGTATTGATTTTAACTTGTGTGAGAAGAGACATAGAAAATTAATCCTAAAAACTCCTTTATATAAACATTAACCAATGTATAAGTAAGAGTGAAGTTCCACACCATCTCTGGTTTGGGGCTTCACAAGGTTAGATATACTCTTCCAACATTTTAATAGGCGGCGACTTCATAATACCTACCTCATGTGCCCAAATAGATGCCATCGTAGGTTGATCATGAACAATAGAATAGAGGTTCCCTAAGATGCTATCTCTTGCCTTCTTGGGGCCCAAGGCTTGGGAAAATAGATTGAATCCCTATAGATTATAAAGCGACCAATCTTCACAAGTTTTTATAAGCCTTTGTCCGATCTTTAACCCTAAAGGCAAGCCTCTAAAAACCAACTAGATGCCACCGGGAGGTGAAAGGGGTTCGGCATGCATCACACTAAAGTCATTATTGTAACTTGGGTAAGCCATTGTCTGAATGCCTCACTCGCCTTATAAAGGAAGGAAAAATACAGCCACTACTAGCTAGACCAAGTAAGAATTAGGGGACACTTAAGCATAAAGCATATCAATTTTTTGTTTTTCATCAGCACAATGGCCATCTGACTGACAACTATCAAATCTTAAGAGATCTTATATAGGATTTGATTGATACCAAATAGGTTACACACCCAGAGAAAAGAAGTAACATGGATATAATATGGTACTACCACTAGTTTTTATGATTAGTTCAAGGTTGCCAAAATGGTTTTTGTTGCAGAACTTATATGACAATGATTCTTTTGCCATTACTTGTAAAGGTAGCATAGATGAAGAAGTGTTGAGAGTCAACACAAACAATGAAAATGTAGTAGAAGCACCTATCAATTTAATAGACATTTGGGATATAGGTAGTGAGACCAATTTAATTAAATCTGATAAAAGTAGTGAAGAAAATTCAAGGGACCTTTGGGACTTTGAAGAAGTAGAAAAAGCCAGTTAAAGTTATCACTAGAAATTGCAAAGTAGTTCCCAAAGTTGATAGACAACCTACACCAGTTCCACCTATTGAAGAGAGAATGCTTAAGGATGATAAAATCCTTAAACAATTAAAGAAAACACCTACACAAATCTCATTTTGGGATTTGCTAAGGCAATCACCTTCTTATTAACAAAAATGGGTTGAAGGTTTGTCTATATCCACATTTGCAACTACCATATCCCTTTCTGAGTTGTTAGAGATGGTAAAAGGAAAGTCAAGAAAGAAGATTATTTTTGCTGATGCAGATTTGCCTACTGAGGGGTGTAAGCACAACCGATCATTTTTCATATAAGCAGAAGTAAATGAAAAACATACATCATGTGTGATGGTGGATAATGGATCCTCAATCAATGTTTGTCCCTTTATAACCTTGGCAACTTATAGCATAGAGGAATCAATTCTCAGTAAGTCTAAGCTCCCCGCCATAGCTTATAAAACCTCTAAAAGGCAAACCATTAGCACTTTTAGAGCTATTAGTAAAGATAGAGCCTATTATCATAAAGGAAAAATTTGTGATGCTCTTTATATCAGCTAACTTTTCACTTCTGCAAGTAGTCCACGATTCCATAAGTTAGGAGTTATTCAATATACACTCCATCAAATGATCAAGATTCCACATGAGGGTGGAGTAGTTATTATTAAAGCTGTCGGAGAGAATCAAGTTTTGATGTTAGAGATAGCCAATCAGCCCTTCAATTGGTTTCACACAACTACCTCAACACTAAAGAGAAATACAAATAGTTTAAAAGCCCTCATATGGTTAATATAATGGAATATATGAGTTATTTTTCCAGTGCTAGTATGGGTAAGAATTATCAAGGGCTTAAGTAGGCCATTGGCCCAATGGGATTGAATGACAAGAAAGGCTTGGGCTACAATCTAAGGTATGGTAAGAGCAAGCCAAAAATGGCCAGCATCCTTTATCTCTTCGAAAGCTTTGTATTTGCATCTTAAGAATGCAAATTCTATAGAGAAATCGAACTTGTGGTAGCTAATGGCAAGGTTGTTCCAGTCTTTGAGATCTTTGATGATGTCTTCGATTATATCACTAGAACTATCAAACTTGTGTCGGACTTTCTAAGCTAAGCTTTGATTTTCCAAAGGAGGTCATCTCATTAGAATGATTGGTTATTAGGGCTAAACGTAAAGAAAATATTGAGCAAGAGACCTAATAACCTGTATTGAAAGTTGAAGATGATGTAGCGTCAACCACTACATCAACTAATCTAGAGTTGAAGAATAAGTCTTTTGTTGATGTCATTTATGTTCCTAAAATGATGTCATTTATGTTCCTAAAACATTTAATAAGGATGTATGTTTCTCTAGTTATATTAATAATATAAACAACTTTGCTTATTTGTATGATGTCTCATTTAACCACATCATGCATAACAATAATCATGGCTATCATGGCATATTTGATGTTAATTCAACAAAAACTATTTAATTTAATCTCAGAACGCAGGATAACCCTAAAGAGATCTTGATTGTATTTGATGTGACTCCATAGGAGAGGTTAAAATTTGAGAGAATATTAAAGAAATGTAAAAAAAATCTTTGTCTGAACCTATGATGACATGTTGGGAATTGACAGAGATATCGTAAAACATGCCATTCTAACCTATCTAGACAAAAAAGCTAGTAAAGTAGAAGCTTCAAAGGCTTAAGCCAGTGGGCAGAAAAGGTAAAGGAAGAAATTTGCAAACAGATTGAGGCTAAGTTCTTAATAGAGGTTTAGTATACTACCTGGCTAGACAATGTGGTTCTAATGGCTAAAAGGGATGGGAAGGTATGGATGTGTGTGAATTATAGGGATTTGAACAAAGCTTCTCTAAAAGATGACTTTCCATTGCCACATATAGACGTGTTAGTCGACAGTGTTGCCATGTATATGATGTATAGTTTTGTTAACAGGTATGCAGAATACAACCAAATTCTTAATAAAATCACCAAACAAATTAAATCAGCCTTCACAATAGGATGGGGAACATATGCTTTCAAGGTGATGCCATTTAGGCTAAAGAATGCCAGGGCAACTTACTAAAGAAAGCGTATTAAGACTCATATTGGCCTCTGAGGCTTTGAGTTTTTATTATGTACTTCTTTTTTAATTTTTAAATATTTTAATTTTTTATATTTATAAAATTTGTAAAATGTAGTTTAAATTCTATTTTTTACCTTTTTTTATTAAATTAATTTTGCTCAAAGAAAAGTATTTTAGAAAATTTATATTGAAAGAGGACATTAAAATCATTTTTTTTACATGTGGATTAATTGATTATTATTTCCAATAATAATAATAATAATAATAATAATAATAATAATATAAAATCTTAAAAGGTAATGATATGAAAATTGAATATTCAATCCACTTTTGAAAGACAATACATATAAGTATATTTTATGATATCATAAAATATTATATATAATCATAATAATCTAATACAAAAGATAATACTAATTATACTATTAACTATATTTCTTAATTATTAATTATCATATTCTTTTGATGATAAATGTAAAATAGTTCTAATTTTATCCTAATGACAATTAATTAATAATACATTATTTATATTAAAGTTAACTAAATGGCAAATTAACCAGGAAAAGAAAATTATTTATACACTATAAACTACATCAAAATTTGTATTATGGATTATAATTTTCAAGAACAATAAAAATGGTACATAAATTATTATTTAAATTAATATTTAAATAATTTTAACATTATGCTAATGAAAATTAATTAATAATAACTTATTTATGAAAAAGTTAGGGATACGCCCATGATTCACGAGATGAGAAATTGGCCCCGATATATATATGATAATATCGAAACAGAAAATAATATTTATATGGAATTAGTTCTGTATTAGGATGCCTCTTAATCAGGAACTTGTCATAATTGGAGGATATTAATATGCATAGTTACCTAATTTAAATTAGGTAACTGACATATTAATTATTGATATTATTTTCTATATTTAATGAGAGTAACTGCCAAATTTAATTCTCTCTTATTAAGGAAAATTTAATTACCTTAATGAGAGCCCTATAAATAGGGCTACGAATTCTATTCTTGGTAAGTAAGAAAAGAATTCCATACCGAAACTCTGTCAAAATTCTTCTGCACTTTTTCTCTTTATTCGCTTGGGATTTTTAGTTCATGAAATCAAGTTTTCATCTCAACGCGTAGCGAGGTGTGGGTCAAAACAATATCGATAACGTAAAAAGGTAGACAATCTCGGTGATTTTGATTCTGCTCTACGAGAGGTATTTATAATTATCATCTCGTGATATTTATGGCTTACTTTCTTTCATTGGTATTAGAGCCATATTTTTTATGTTCTGGCATGTTTATATGTAGATCTATATTTTTGTGAAAATTCAAAAGTGTTGATAGGCTGATTGATATTCACACTAGATATGTTCTGTATGCACTTTTTAATTTTGGTCTGGAAATTTTTTTTGTGTTTCTTTTGGACACCAAAATTAAATAATTATTTAAAAGTCCATAATAAATATTTCTAGTGGGAATTTTTTATTTTTGACCAAACCATTAGACGCAGAGACTCCAAAAACCCACCCTTAAAAAAATCGATGGCTTAAAAGCACTAAGAAGGCGGTGCGTGGCTTGCACGCATCGGTAATATGCTGGGCACATCTCTAGCACGTGCCACTAGTGTGCTAGGCACGTCTCTAGCACACGTCTCACCATGCGTGCTGAGTGAGATGTCACTCAGTCACGTAGCCCAGTAGGGGGGAGTGACACGTGGCCTTATGGTGAAGCACCATGTGTTAGCTGACATGGCAATAGGGCTATACTTGGTGCCACGTGGCACCACGTGGGCTAACCAAAAGTTGACATGTGGCAAGT
This sequence comes from Excoecaria agallocha, assembly GCA_037975025.1. Taxonomy (NCBI): domain Eukaryota; kingdom Viridiplantae; phylum Streptophyta; class Magnoliopsida; order Malpighiales; family Euphorbiaceae; genus Excoecaria; species Excoecaria agallocha. Next base: position 3,889,651 of record CM075809.1, read on the forward strand.
GTCCTACCACGTGGCTTGATGTGTCATGCCACCTAGCATCTACATGGTAGCCTACAGTGCAGCCACGTGGTGTGTGGGTCCAAACATGTGGCTTGATGAGTCATGCCACTTGTCAACATGTGGACCAATGACTGGCTGACACGTGGCAGAGTGTGGTCATGCCACGTGTCCTGTTTGTCGGTGTAGTAGATCTATGTAGACAAATAAACAGTTTCCATGTGTCACCTTGTCCTGCCACATGGCTATACGTGGCCCAATGGGGTTACGCCATATGGCAAAGTGTCTTGCCAACACGTGGTTCATTTGGGGTGTATGAGGGCCACTCTCACCGGCATGTGAGGGCTCTTCTGGCCCCATTTTTTGCCCTTTTTTAGCAATTCTGATTTTTTTAATTTTTCTGATATTTTGGTAATTTTAAAAAAAAATTGGAGTTACATAATTATTTTTTATAAATTATTTTATTGAAAATTTTGTGAAAAATTTAGAAAATTGTGTTTTTTTTGCCTTCTTTAATTTTCAAATATGTTTGAAAATTAATTATGTGGATTTTGTCCTTACATTTGATTGAAATGAATTTTAATCATTTTTGTTTGTACATAAGTGTACTAATAAATTTTTTATACTGCTATGTGTAACAGTTATAATAATGATAAGGACACACGTGGTTCCACACACTCCTCAAGGTGTTGCTTTGGCCAATGCATAAGTGCATGAGGTTCATAGCATGAGGTTTCATAAGAAGGCAAGAAGCTATGATATTGCGCATCATATAGTCAAAATGCATAGAAAGATGCAAGACTGTATTTGGGTTAGTGGCCTAGATAGGGGGTGGAATCATAAGTTACTTTATGATATAATGTGTGAATCTTTTAGCTACCATGTGGAACTCCAGAACTTATTTATTAAGTGCTGGCAAGAAAATTATAAGGATTTCATAATTAATTTTTTATTTAATGTAGCGGAATGAGGTGTGTTTAGAAGTAACACTCAGTCTGAGATGGTGCTTAGGAGTGGGCATATAGTGAATCGCCCATGGTTAAATGATTACGTACAAGGCAAGCCCTATCAGTTAATACGTATGGTCAGGATGATAGTTTCAATGACTAGGATGGTATTGGGTCCATCAGGATCCTAATTATATTTGACATAAGTGTCATAATATTACCTTACTTTTGCGGACTTTTAGTTAGGAATTTTGTTTCTTGATTTTGTTTTTAAGATGAGACATTTGTGTCTTCTTTTGGATTTCTTGGACTTTATTATAAATATGTTTATTTTGATTTTGGATATTATAATAGCTTGTAATTTTTATGATGAATGTGTTTATTTTAATATTATTTGCCATGCAATATTTCATGAGTAGAATAGTTGCTTGATTATTAAGTTAAGGCTTAATTATCTTTTACACATAATATCCTTAATTAAGTTAGAGAACTTAATTTCCAATAAATCAAATTTACTATACATGAAATTTTAATCTATCAGGTTAGACATTAGAACTTGGAGGGTAATTAGATACTAATAGTAACTTTTTTTATTTTAAGCCTAATAGATAACTTTATTAGATTCTAATTTCAGACGCATAGTAAATAGTGTGTACTGCCATATTCTTCTTAATAAGTGCAACATATGTTCTATTTTTTTATCAGTAGATCTAATTGGCTTCCAAATCGATAGTCGCTGAATTGAACAAAGATATGAAACTGAATGGCAACAACTATGAAATCAGGAGTATGAAAATCTAGTATGTGCTTGAGGAGCAAGAGGCTCTACTGACTGAACCTAAGGATGGCACTTCTGCTCAGCATAAGCAGGACAAATAAGCTTATGTAGTACGGAAAAAGAAAAACTATGATATCACCATGCAATTTTGCTCATATCGAAATATAATGGATCTATGGATCGCATTGCAGGAAAAGTTTGGAGAAGTGTCTCTAACTACACTCCAATCTTTAATGATCAAATTCGATACTTATCAAAAGAAACCTGATCATTCAATGCAAAAACATCTCCGAGAGATGTAGAATATGATTTGTGAGCTTGGTGATACAGATCATGAGTTGACTAACGAACAACAGGTTCAAGCTGTCATCCAATCTTTGCCAAAGAGTTAGGAGCACATGAAAATGCAACTGACTCACATAGATAGCATTAAGATATTTAAGGATGTTGCTAGACATTTAGAGTTGGAAGAAGACTATTTAGCATCGATCAAGGTCAATATTAAAGTGCATATGGCACACTCCAGTTCTGGTAAGAAAATGCCAAACCAGAAAATGAAGAAGAGCTTCCATAGAAAAGGCAAAGAAAGGGCTTAAGAGCCTAAAAAGCAGAAGTTAAGGAAAATGAAAATGGGTCCAAAGGAAAATAGAAAGTGAACATTTCTAGGGTGAAGTATTTCAACTGCCAACAAAAGGGACACTATGCAAAAGATTGCACTATGCCCAAATAGATACACTATTCTAACTCAAGAATGAGTGAAATTTGTGTATCAAGTTTTGTATTTTTTAACTAAACTTTATCCTTTATGGGTGGTTGATTTAGGAGCAACAGACCATGTGACAAGGGATCGAGATGCCTTTGTGGAGTTTCGACGAGTAACTACAAGAGCAAAGTGGATTTATATAGGCAACAATGCTAGAGTGGCAGTCCTAGGAATTGACACATGCATACTAGTCTTACTTGAAGGCCAAACCCTACTCCTACACAATGTGCTTTATGCTCCTAACATTCATAGGAACTTAGTTTATATTTTAACTTTAATGAAACTTTGGTTTGTTTTGCATTTTAAGGATGATAAAGTTAACCTATTTTTGGATGACATCTTTTATGGTTCTGGTTTTGTTTCGAACAATTTTATAATTATGGATGTTGATCTTGATTATTAAAATAAAGCTAGTTTTTCTTTAATCTCTTCTTCTTCAAATACGTATGAGGATAATGTAAAATTATGGCATGCTAGATTGAACCATATGAGGAAGACTGAATGCATTAGTTAGCTAAAGTAGGTTTGTTAGGTGATTTAAATGAGATTGAATTACTTTTATATGAGCATTGCTTGCAAGGAAAACTAGTTAGAAAACAGTTCGGAAAAGGAACTCGAGTCATAATTCCTTTGCAATTAATTCATTCAGATGTCTGTGGTATAATGAATGTTAGGGCAAGACATAGAGCCTATTATTTCATCACTTTTACAGATGACTATGCTAGGTGTGGTCATGTCTATTGGATTTCTCACAAGTCTAAAGCATTAAGTTGCTTTAAAACTTTTGTGAATCTTGTTGAGAATCAATTGGACAAGAAAATTAAAGCTTTAAGAACTAACCATGGTCGAGAATATTGATGGGGATTTAATTTAACCCTTAGTCTCACTAGACTGCGTATAGTAGGAATAGGGTGTCGATCCAAAGGGAACGGGTAAATTTTATATTGAAATAATAACAAGTAAATGGATAGGTATCAATTTCATTTATAATCATGCAATGTATATAAACTCTAAACTACTTAAGGTAATTTAAGTTGATTTTGGATAATAGATTACTTAAAAGATAGGATGAATATACATTTTAACCAACAAGTTCATCTTTGAATGAATTAACAATTGTATGAATGGTATGAATGGAGAATTTAGCCAAGGTTCTTTAAAGCAACTCTCATTGTCAATAAAGAGTGTTTTTATTTAGAGTCTATAAGCATTCTCATGTCATTATAGAGATAAATAAAAACCATGAAGCTCTATGCCAATTCTTTAACCCCTCAAAGTGAATCCCTTATCTCTAAGTGAATTCAATGCTTCAAGTAAATTTATTTGACTTTCCATCAAAGAATCCCAACTCTCGTTGTGAATTAATTGACTAACATACTTAGTATGGTGATCAAGCATAATAAGTAAATTCAAGCACTCAAACAAACTTAAATCATAATTCATACATGAATAGAATTGATCATTCATAAGATAAAATTAAATAGATGAATAACAAACTTAATTGCATAGTTAAAATGTATCAAAAGAACATAACCACAACAATATTACAATAAAGATAGAATAAGAGTTAAGAAAACATCACTCCCCAGTGTTTACTTTCTAATTTGACCTTCTTATGAATCTCTTATTCCTTTGGCTTTGCTCTTTTGTCATCGTCTAATAATAAGTAAAAATAGAAAATCTAAAACAACTAAATGTTCTTAAGAGAAACACAGTAAAAAAAATACGTTCTTTTTCTATTCAAGTAACCCTCCCTTAAATGTTGTTCTCCCATCTATTTATATGTATCTTCTCTACAGATATGTCCCTTGATTCTCCACGAAAGATTGCTTCTGGAAGGACACTTTGTTTGGCTGAAAAATCAGATGTAGAAGACACATCATTTGGAAAACAGCGTCTTGTCCGACTCGTGACTGCCTTCACGAGTCGTGATTTCCTTGAGACATTCTGAAATAATGCCCCATCACGAGTCGTGAGCCTCCTCACTACTCGTGAATCTGCTGCCTAGTCGTGATCTCCATCCTACTCTCCTTACCGAGTCGTGACTCCCTTCACGTCTCGTGAACTTTTGCTTACATGACATTTCTTTCTGATTTCAGTGCACATGATTAGCATTTAATATTATCCCAATGACACAGATTATTTAATCTCAAAATGAAAATTTAAAGCATCATGATTCCTATCATTAATCAACCCACCTAGGTTTTCTTGATATTTTATTTTATCTCGACCTCTAATTTTTGCCCCAGGCTGCCTTTTTTTATTTTCACCCCAACGAGGGGCCTAATTTTTGGAAGGCCACCATTTCTTCCAGTTTTTGAGCCATAGGGCATTTATTCTCTTTTTTTTCCTCTTTTTTTAGACTTAGCTATGGAACCTTTTTAATATGTCTATGTTCATCAATTCTTTAAACTTATTATCATCACTGTCTAATAGAATGGCTGCTCCCTTGGACAATAACTTTTTTAGCACAAAAAAGTCATCCCATGTGGGCCTAAACTTACCTTGGATGTTTGGAATTTCCAGCCTTATCTATTTGAACACCAGATCTCCCTCCTTTAAAGGATGCTTCTTAACCTTTTTTCAAAACAAACGACCTAGTCTCTTTTGATAAATCTAATTGTGAGGTTATGCTCGCATTCGATAACTATCTAGTAGGTTGAGCTATGATAACCTCTATCTAACCTATTCTACTTTTGTTATCTCAACTTTTAAAACCACACTCTAGGATAGATGTCAATATTTACTGGCAATACTGCTTCTGTCCCATAAACCAAGGAAAATAAGTGTCTCTTGTTAAAGTTCTGGCTGTGGTTTTACAACCCTATAATGTGAAAGGTAGCTTATTATCCCAGTCTTTATAAGTTCGAACCATCTTGGCCAAGATTCTTTTAACATTCTTATTAGCCACCTTAATTGCTCAATTCGCCTGAGGTTTATAGGGAGAAGACTTATGATGTTGAACCCCATACTTAATGAGCATCTATATGGTTTCATCGGAGAATTGTAGCCCATTATCAGACACTATATCATTAGGTAAACTATATCTACATATCAAATTTCTTTCGATGAACTTAGCATGTCTCTTGTGTCTATCTTTTTAAAGCATTATGCTTTTACCCACTTGGTAAAGTAATCAATGATAACTATGATGAACCTGTGCTCATTTGAAGTATGTGGATGGATCATACCCATGATGTCTATACCCCATACGGTAAATGGCCATGGTGATGTGAGGTTGCATAACTCAAAAATAGGTAAATGCTTCAAATTGCATACTGTTGGCATAATTGGTATTCTCTAACATATTTAGAATAGTCAGTGCCTATTGTGAGCCAAAAGAACCCCTGATGCATTATTTTCTTGGCTAAGGTTATACCATTCATGTAAGCTGCACATCGCATGCACTTCTTTCATTACCCTTTTTACCTCATTTTCATCCAGACACCTTAATTGGATTCCATCTGGCTACTTCTTATAGAGTATTCCTCTTACTATAATGAATTGGGTTGACAGCTTATGAATCATCCTCTAGTCCTCTTCTATAGCTTCCTAAAGAAATATAGATCTTTTCAAATAGTTTTAAATGTGATAATACTTAGCCTTTCCATCATCCACCTCAATATCTACAATATGTTCATTTTTAAAACATAGATTATCAAAACTTGAAATTAGCACAAGTTTTATACTCACCCTTTTTGGATTATCTCACATTGATACTAAGGTAGCCAAAGCATTCACTAATTGGTTTTCTTCTTTAGGCATATACTGAAAATTACAAACCTTAAACTAGTTACTTAAGGCTTTTAGGCACTTGAGATAGGACAATAATCATTAAGGCAATAATCGCTATTCCTTAACTGACCATTCACCTTTCACTTGATAGACTACCATATATGAGTCTCCAAACAAATCTATAGACTTCGCCCATATAGTTAACAAGGCTTCCAACTTGAAGATGCAAGCTTCATATTTAGGTTTATTATTTGTGGCCTTATATCTTAATTTCTTGGCTAATGGCATTTTCTCTCCTTCTGGGGTGACTAAGAACACCCCTACTCTTACTCCTTTGTGGTTCACAGCCCCATAAAAATACACATACCAACCTTGGGCAGTTATGGTCGTAATGTTCTTATAAAGGAATTCATAAGTTATCTCTTTGCCTTCTAGTGGTTGATTAGCCAGGACCTTCGCTGCTACTCTCCCCTTAATAGTCTTTCTAGTGATGTATTCTGTATCAGACTCTTATAAGAAAATCAATCACATTCCCATTTTTTGCTAAGAGTGAAGGTACTTTTTGTAAATACCTAAAAGGGTTCTGCTTAGCCATAGCTTGTATCCTATAGGAATGAAAGTAGTGTCTCAATTTCTTTGATACCCGAATGACCGCTAGACATTTCTTTTCAACTTTTATGTACTTTACTTTATAAGGGAAAACTTTTTGCTAAGGTAGTATACTGCATACTCAATCCCAAAGTCATCTTCTAAAGCCATCATTTTCCTTACTGAGTTATCTTCATTATTTTCCCTACGAAGTTATCTTCTATGGCCAAATACAAAATCAGTGGCTTCCCTACCTAATGTTGTCTTAATATTGATGGATGCAATAGATTTTCCCTGATGGTATTCTCATTCCAAGCCATCGATTGATCCTTATTACGTAGATTAAATATTGGCTCGTAAATTGAGATTAACATGGCTATGAACCTACTTATATACTGAATTATCCCTAAGAACCCTTTAACCTCTTTTTCCGTTCAGGTACTAGCATCTCCTTAATGGCCCTTATTTTATCAAGATCTACCTCTATACCTCTCTAGCTCACCACATGCCCTAAAAGTCTACCTAAAGTGACTCATAAGATACACTTCTTTGGGTTAAGGTGAAGGTTATACTTGTCGATCCTCTAGAAGAACTTTTCCAGTGCCTTAAAATAACCTTCTTGATTAACTGACTTGGTCATCATATCATCCACATACACCTCCACTTCCTTGTGAATCAAATCATAAAGTATCCCAGTAGCCATCCTCTGATAGGTGGCACCTACATTTTTAAGTCCAAAAGGCATGACCTAGTAGGTATATATACCTTATTAAGTTGTAAAGGTTGTTTTAATCCGATATATTATTTTGTTCAAAATTTGTCAATATCTTGCATATCCATAAAAAAAACTGTACATTGCACAGGCGGCTGCACTATCAAGCAGAACATCTATGTGAGGTAGATGAAAATCATCATTAGGGTAAGCTTTGTTTAGTTCCCTATAATCCATATAGACCCTAAATTTTCCATCCTTTTAGGCCATGGGAACTACATTTTCCAGCCATATCGGGTATTAGACTTCAACTAAGAACTTAGCCTCTATCTATTTCCTATTCTCGTCTTTAACCTTTTCAGCCTACTTTGGCCTAAGATTGGAAAACCTTTTTAGCCCCCTTAGCCTCTTTTGCTTAACTAGCTTATACCCTGGATATATTATGATGGCATGTTCAGCAATTTTTCAGTCTATTCCCGACATATTTTCATAGGTCCAAGCAAAGAATTTTTTTATGTTTTTTCGATATTCTCTCAAATTTTTCTCTCTTCAGGAATTATATCTTATGCCAATAAAATTGCTTTTGGATGTTCTTTTATTTCGAGATTAAATGAACATGTGTTTGTTAAGTTAAAGTCAAATATGAATGGCTTATGATCATAATTATGCATATTGAAATCAGAAAAAATATTACACAAGTAAGCAAAATTGTTCATCTTATTAACATAATTAAAAAAGTAATCATTGTTCTAATAAAAAAGTTTAGGAATATAAACAATATCAATGAACATATATCTTTTTTAGTTTGGACAACATCAGATGTCTCTCCAACCTCGGCCTTAGGTGGATCCTCAACTTCTACCTTCCCTTTGCCTTTCAGCTGAGCAGCAAGCAACTTCTATGTCATGACCTCTTCAACCACTTTCTTGTGCCATGCTGAATGGTGGAGAAGAATCTCTTTATCTCATAAACTGTTAACCGACTTAAAGATCCTTTACTTTTAGTCAAAGACATCATTAAATAGCTTAAATCCTAGCACTAATTCCACCCTATCAACTAAGGTTCACTCTCCCTATAGTAAAGGAAAATACTTGAAGCTAGCATAAAGCTCTAGAAGATGTGAGGGATTCCTTTTGTTAGTGTAAGCCTTAGCCCCAATACATTGTTATAAAGCATTTAATTTAATAAATGAGGCATTTATTTTATCTATTGTATTCCTGTGCATATCAATTGATAGAACTATCTAAGAATGTTGTTTCGGTTTAAGTTATCATATGTGAGGCACATGGTTGTAAGACCTTGAAACAATAGAGACTTCATTCTGAATATCCCTAGTCAGTCATTGTTATGGGAATAACAAATGAATTAGGGCTAGTATGCTCTCTCTAATAAGTTGAGTTATGTCTTATGGATCATAAGGACAATAGTGTCAATTAGAGATCATAGATACATGTTTAGAACAAGGTATCTGGATTTGATCCGTTCATGAGAACACTACATGGTATAAGTCATAAGTGTTTCTCATGTGCAAGTTTTGCGTCGGAATTCTTAGACCTAAAATCTCTATGAAACTGTTTATGAATTACTGTGTACTTTAACATACACTTAATGTGCTCGTAACAGGGTGACAAGCATGGGTATGCTTAGGTATGCACTGATCCATGTTAGAGAGCATGAGAGAAGTGAAGGGATTACCCCTCTCAATAAAAGAGAAAATATCAAAGGCCACTAGATCAGTGAACTGAGAAGTGTATGGCCATACTGAGATGAAATAATGAGTAACATTATTTATCTAAGAGTTCAGTGTCACTGGAATATCAAGAAAGAAATTAATATATATATATATAAGGATGACTAATTCCATGCCTTATATTAATTTTGATATTTAAGGGTAAGGGACTATGCAAAATTGTATTAGGTCACTAGATGCCATTTGCATTTTCATTTAATTTGGAATGCTATAATATCTTGCTAGAGAATATATATAGCCTTTAAATTAATTCATTAATTCATTGCCAATATTAAATAGACCTATAGGATCGTATATAAAGCATTGGGCTTAAAATATTTAAATAGAGTATTGGACATTAATTTGGGCTTTTAATTAAAGTCAAATTAATGTATGTAATGGGTATTAAAATTGCTAATTGGACCTTGGTCCATGAGAGAGAAATTCGTTCCAATAGGATTAATTTTAATTAATTAATTATCTTGGATTAATTAAGCTAATTGAGTATTAAATCCTAATAGCATTTGAATCAAAACAAAACACTTAAATAGGAGAGAGAGTGACCGAAAATTCAAAATAAAATCCTAATGAATTTCGACAACTATATCCCAAATTAAGTGATTTGTTTTGATTAAATGTCTTATGCTTATTTTAAATTAATTTGCATTTAAAATTTAAAGGAATTTGAGTTAATATATATTTCACTTAATTATGAAGTGATAGAGGCTGAAGTCACTACCAAAAGAGAGTGAATTTTTGCAGTCACACTTGACCTAAACAAGTGATATATATTTTTAAGCTAAAAGAAAGAAACCCTAGGCGTTTTTTGCTCTCTCTCACTCTCTTGGCCGAAATACACAAGGGAAAAGAATTATTTCTTATTCTTTTGTGTTCTTGGTTAGCAATAGCAACCTAAAAGAAGAACAAGATCAAATCTTGTTGCTTCATTCCATTACCATTGCCAAAAATTTAAACATAGAGCTAGCACTCTAAGTTTTAAGCCTTCCTTGCAATTGTGTGTGTGAAAATAGAGAGGAGTGGTGTAAAGGTTGTTTCTTTGGCATTAGTGACCCAGAAATAAAGCATATAAGTTCATCCTATTTGCTGGTCATCATCAAAATCAATATTTAAAGTTCATCTAAGATTGTAAGTTTCAAAACCCTAAAATTGCATGTTTTCGATTATTGTTGTGGATTTCATGGTATGTATGATCAATTTTTATTATTTTCTGCTACGTGATCATCATGTATATGCCATGTTATATTCCATCAGTGGTATCAGAGCCTATACTTGCTTATTTTAGTGCTTTAGATGCATGAAATAATTAGTCAAAAATTGTTCGTTTAAAAACATGCAATGCTGAAATTTTCTGTTGAGTTTTTTGCATTGTTTTGGTGTAAAAATGATTTTAAATGATTAGATAGGTATTATAATTATTATGACATGTTAATATACTTTTCTAAGATGTTCTTATAGTTGTTCATGATTGGATTTAATTATAAATACCTGATGGTACATGTTCATCTTGAAACTAGGTACTAGTTTGCATGATATGTGTTTATTTAACAACTAGTTTTCAAAATTAAATGTATAAACGTGTTTGGCATGTTTGTAAGTGATTTTTAAAGATTAATAATAGGTTTGGACATATTTTAAAATTTATTTTAATTTTGGTCCATGACAATTTAATTGATTAATTTTCAAATCACTTAAAACTATGACTAGTTTGTATTTGTTGCATGTTTAATCAACATTGTTTGTTTTATTTTGATTAAAATGGAAAAAAACATTTAGATCAGATTTTAACAGAACCTTAACTCAATGTTTATGACCTTATTTAAATTATTAAATGGCTCATAAAATTTTTTTAAGTGTTTGTGCATTTTTGTGGCATTATATGAGCATTAAACAACTAGTTTCATTGTTGTTTATTTGTTTTTGTATGAATGCCGTGTATGATATATGTTCTTCATGTTTTATGTTTTAACTCATGTTAGAACATATTATATGTATTTTTAATGTTTATGGTCTGTATGACATAAAATTAAAAATGGTAAAAATTGAAAATTATACTAGAGTTGATTTATGGCACAAATCTAACTAGTTTGTGTTTTGGGCTTTTAAGAGAACTTATTCAATAAAAGGATTTAGTCCATTAGGCTCCAGCCCAGGCCCATCATAGGGTCTTCTCTTAAAATTTCAAGTACACAATTTCCATTAATGGGCTTGGGTATTAGATACCGGTTGTGGTTCTCACATTTGTTCAAATGTGCATGGGCTAAGAAATAGGCAGATACTTGGAAAGAATGAAGTGGACCTCCATGTGGGGAATGGAGCATGAGTTGCTACCATAGAGATAGGCGACTATCAACTCACTTTAACTTCCAAACTTTTTTTAGATTTGAAAAATTGTTATTATGTGCTTGCTATGAGCATAAACATTATTTCAGTTTCTTGTTTGGATTTGGATGGATTTGATTTTGTTATTAAGAATGGCAATGTTCATATTCGTCGCCAAGACATTTCATATGGCAATTCCATGTTACAAAATGGCCTTTATTTCCTTAATCTATAAAACAAAGAGTCCATATACAACATTAATACAAAGAGGGTTAAATCAAACGAATTGAACCCTACTTACTTCTGGCATTGTCGTTTAGGGCATGCAAACAAAAAATGCATTTCAAGACTCCACAAATTTAGAGTGCTTGGGTCATTCGACTTAGAATCTTATGACACATGCGAGCCATGTTTTCATGAAAAAATGACAAAGAGTCCTTTTTAACAAGAAAGGTGAGAGGACTAATGACTTATTGGAACTAATACATACCGATGTATGCGGACCATTAAGTACACAAGCTAGAAGTGGTTTTAGCTGCTTTGTGACATTCACAGATGATTTTAGTAGATATGGCTACGTCTATCTAATGAAGTATAAGTCTGAAACTTTTGAGAAATTCAAACAGTTTAAGAACGAAGTAGAGAAACAACTTGGCAAAAGTATAAAAGCCATTCGATCAGATCGAGGTGGCAAATACTTAAGCCAAGAGTTTGACAATCATATGAAGAAGTGTGGTATTATTTCACAGCTCACTCCTCCTGGAACACCACAATGGAATGGTGTATCCGAAAGGACAAATTGAACTCTGTTGGACATGGTTTGATCAATGATGAGTCAACCAAATCTTCATATCTCTTTTTGGGGGTTATGCATTAGAAACTGCTGCATTTTTACTAAACCATACTCCAACTAAAGTTGTTGATAAGATACCATATGAAGTATGGAGTGGGAAAGAACCCAATATGTCATTTCTCAGGATTTGGGGTTGTGAAGCACATGTTAAGAAATTAACATCTGATAAACTAAAGTCCAAATCCACTGTCTGCTTGTTTGTGGGTTATCCCAAAGAAACAAAGGGATACTACTTTTACTCACAAGCAGAGAACAAAGTTTTTGTTGCTCGCAAGGCTATTTTCTTGGAAAAGGAGTTCCTTCTCAAGAAAGATAGTGGGAGTAAAGTAGAACTTGGAGAAATTCAAGTGCCACAAACTCCTATAGAGGATGAGTCAGAAATGGGATCAAGTTCACAACCAATTGTGGAACAAGAACCCATTACATAAGAACTTAGAAGGTGTGATAGAGTTCGTCAAGAGATTGAGAGATACGAATTTCTAATCACCAACAATGACACTATTGAGTTAGTAGATCGTGAGGTTCCTACTACCTACCGTGAAGCTATTGAGAGCCCAGACTCAGAAAATTGGCTTGAAGCCATGAAATACGAGATGCAATCGATGTACGATAACCAGGTTTGGACCTTGGTTGATCCACTGGAAGGTGCTAAGGTAATTGAATGCAAATGGCTATTTAAACTCGAAGCTTATAAGACCTACAAAGGTAGACTAGTAGCAAAAGATTTTTGCCAAACTCATGGTGTAGACTATGATGAGACCTTTTCGCCTGTAGTCATGCTCAAGTCTATTAGGATCTTGCTTGCCATAGCTGCACATCATGATTATGAGATATGGCAAATGGATGTCAAAACTGCTTTCCTCAACGAAAATTTACTTGAGGATGTGTATATGACACAACCTAAGGGTTTTGTCAATCCCAAGCATCCTAAGAAGGTTTGCAAGCTTCAAAAATCCATTTATGGATTAAAGCAATTATCCCAAAGTTGGAATCTTCATTTTGATGAGGCAGTCAAAGAATTTGACTTCATCAAGAACGAAGATGAGCCTTGTGTGTACAAGAAGGTTAGTGGGAGCATAATAGTATTTCTAGTCTTATATGTGGACGATACCCTTCTCATTGAGAATGACATTCCAACATTGTAAAAGGTTAAGAAATCGTTGGGGAAGTGTTTCTCAATGAAAGACTTAGGTGAAGCCGAGACAATACTTGGTATTCGAATCTATAGAGATAGATCAAATCGACTTTTGGGACTAAGTCAAGGAAAGTACATAGACAAAGTACTAAAGCATTGTAGCATGGGAGACTCAAAGAAAGGGTACATACCTTTGACTTTGGGAGTTCCTTTAACTAAAGAACAGTGCCCTAAAACAAAAGAGGAAAGGGACAGCATGAGTAGAATCCCATATGCATCTGCTATTGGATCTATCATGTATGCTATGTTATGTACTAGGTTAGATGTTGCTCATGCACTGAGTATAACCAGTAGGTTTCAGCAAGACCCTAGTAAGAAGCACTGGTCTGCTGTAAAGGGGATTCTAAAGTACCTGCGAAGGACTAAGGATCACTTCTTGGTGTATGGTGGTCAAGAAGAGCTCGTCATACAAGGTTATACTGATGCTGCTTTTTAGACCAGAACTCAGGTTCAAGATCGCAATATGGGTTTGTATTTGTTTTAAACGATGGTGCTATCAGCTGGAGAAGCTCGAAGCAAGAGACCGTTGCCGATTCAACTACAGAATCTGAGTATATTGCAGCGAGCGAGGCTGCAAAAGAGGCCGTTTTGATTAGAAATTTCATTTCTTGATTAGGAGTGGTCCCAAGAATCCAAGATCCATTAAAAAATTTCTATGACAACAACAAGGCCATCGCACAGGCCAAGGAGGCCCGATCACACCAAAAATCCAAACACATACTCAGGTGGTACCACCTGATCAGAGAGATCATTGATCGTGGGGACATCAAGGTTAGCAAGATAGCAAGTGAAGATAATGTAGCATATCCTTTGACGAAACAGTTGCCTCCAAATCTGTACAAAGCTCATTTGAGAGCATTCGGTCTTAGGGCTATGCCCAAATTGGGACTAGTGCTAGTGGGAGATTGTTAGTGTAAGCCCTAGCCCCAATACATTGTTATAAAGCATTTAATTTAATAAATGAGGCATTTGTTTTATCTATTATATTCATGTGCATATCAATTGATAGAACTATCCAAGAATGTTATTTTAGCTTAAGTTATTATGTGTGAGGCACATGGTTGTAAGACCTTGAAACAATAGAGACTTCATTCTGAATATCCCTAGTCAGTCATTGTTATGGGAATAACAAATGAATTAGGGCTAGTATGCTCTCTCTGATAAGTTAAGTTATGTGTTACAGATCATAAGGACAAAAGTGTCAATCAGAGATCATAGATACATGTTTAGAACATGGTATCTAGATTTGATTCGTTCATGAGAACACCACATGGTACAAGTCATAAGTGTTTCTCATGTACAAGTTTTGCATTAGAGTTCTTAGACCTAAAATCTCTATGAAACTCTTTATGAATTACTGTGTACTTTGACATACACCTAATGTGCTCGTAACAAGGTGACAAGTATGGGTATGCTTGGGTATGTATTGATCCATGTTAGAGAGCATGAGAGAAGTGAAGGGATTACCCCTCTCGATAAGAGAGAAAATATCACCGGCCACTAGATTAGTAAACTGAGAAGTGTATGGCCATACCAGATGAAATAATGAGTAATCATTATTTATCTGAGAGTTCAGTGTCACTGGAATATCAAGAAAGGAATTAATATATATAAGGATGACTAATTCCATGTTTTATATTAATTCTAATATTTAAGGGTAAAGGACTATGCAAAATTGCATTAGGACACTAAATGCCATTTGCATTTTCATTTAATTTGGAATGCTTAAATATCTTGCTAGAGAATATAT